>KN512848.1:1810-19541 GCA_000787155.1 Scartelaos histophorus | reverse complement strand
TATTATTATTATTATTACAATTATTACAATTATTATTATTATAACAATTATTATTATCGATTTTTGCCTCCTAAAGTTTATTGTTTAGTTGTAGGAAATTTTACGATTATTTTTCCCCATTAGATTTTTTTGTAATATAACAAAAAGTCTATTTAATATTCTGATCTCTTTTTTAAAATTTATAATACAAGTCATGAAAACACAGATTTTTAGTCAGCAGTTTGTCATCTTTGACTCCAAACCCACACAATGTAAGCATATTACGTGGGTAACAAGGAAGTTTTGCCTCCTTGAGGGTTCTAGACTAGTGCTTGAGTCATTAAACCTTTTGATGGTTTCCTTGTGTCTATAATGTGCACCACAGGCAGATTTTGGTGTGCAACGTTATGCATGTGCTCTTTCAGGTAACACATGTCCTTCTCTTTGTAGTTGACCTCACTTTGAGCTGTTACTGCTGCCATAATGAAATCATAAAAACCATAATTAAAAATGTGGTTAAGAAAATCACAATATGCTCAACTCAGAATTCAGAATGTGGTACTTTTTCACTTTATTGTAGAAGATACAGACATTGGTCAAAGTACATTAAGCAGTACCACCAGACATCAGAAACACCAAGTATTATTTAGATCCAACCTTACAAAAGGGCCTTAGTGCATCTAATAGAACAAACAACTGATGGGATACGCAGCTGATTTACTAAACTGTAAATTTTGCTTATGCTCCAAATTTTGCTTATGCTCCAAAATGGGCTTGACAAGCCAATCAATGGACTCCCTGGACACAATGTTCACTTGGAAGATATATGATATAGTTAAGCAGAGTCTTATGCTACTTCTCTTTTCCTGTAAAACCACAGAGAATGACTAGGACTTTTCCTGTCAACTTTGGAAGTTCCCTGCTGTCATCACCTCCCCACTCACACTGAACCAGACAAAGCCACTGTTGGGCAGAGAAATGTTTAGTTCTTTGTCTTTTTGGAGGCAGACATTGCTTCCTGCTTTAGTCATAATCATATATTGGCATCCATATTTAGTAAAGCATTGTATTAAACAGCTTGAACTAACACTGTTGTCTTTTTACAGTTTGTGTGTGAAGTGTACTTCTTCAAATTAAATCCATCAGAGAAGACCATGCTGTTCCTCCTGCTATCTGCCATGATGGCCCTCCATACTCTGGGTTAGTATATCCTTTGTGTCCACACATGAAAACCCACACCTGGGGTTGTGTCCTACTGAGCCATTACTTAAAGGCAAAAGAACTCCTCAAACTAACGTACCAGTCCAGTGGCAGAAAAAGGAAAAAAAAAGAAAAAGCCACTACCTCAAGTGATGGCATTTTTCAACTGTGGTTAAAGTTGTATTATGGGGTATTACTTTTATTTTATATTTTCTTATTATTCAATTGTAAAACAGAATAGCTTTGACCTTCTGCAGACAGGTGAGGAATAAAGCTCAAGGCTAGCGTGTAGAATTTAGCTTGGAGTGCACTTTTTCTGGTGTGACTCAGAATGTGTGGTAAAGTCCTCCTCTGTGAACTGCTCACTGTGGCACTTACTCACTCACTCTGAAGTTTCACTTCTGGGTAATGGTGCTAACATAAAACTTGTGTCAGAATAATAATGTATATAATAGATAGATAGGTATATAGAAAAGACACAACATTCATCATAAGAAACAAGCATAAAACACAATAAATAAATACAAATTTAAGTTAGCTGACTGTATCAAAACACAATGGGACATTTGTCCTGACTCAAAAAGTACTTTTCAAAACCCACAAAACATAAAAGTTACATCTCCCCAAAACATTTAAAAAGATCCCTTCCACTCTCTGCTTTCTGTCTGAGCTGAGGCAAGCTCCTGTCGGCCATTGGTGGCACATTTCAATCAGGTTGAGTGTGTGTGGTGGTTCATTAGGGACTATTCTGTCCTGCTCCGATGGCCCTGAGGCCTCCTCATTACTGAGTGGATCTGCTGCCTCTGTCTCTGTCTGAAGGAACCAAGAGAAGGAGTTTGCTTATACTGATGGAGCTCTTTAACTCTAATGGGTTATTAGACCACCTCACACAGTCATTCATATCCAGCTAACCTCAGAACCAAGAGAATACAAGCTAGTTATATGTTACACAATTTGGTATTAATAATAATTACAGCCTTTATATTCTTTATGGCTGTTTTTACATGAAGGATATAACTTTTTCAGTTTGTCTGTCTGTCTCCCTTTCTCACTCGCCCTGTTCCACAGAACAATGTGGTGAGGTAAAGCCCTCCTTACAGACTGGCTCCTCTGTGTTTTCAACACACCTTGACTCCTTTCGAAAGAAAATCTTGCTGATAATTATCTGAACTTTGGCAACAATATGTTTTTTTCTTAATTTTAACACAGATCCTGTTTTAACAAACTCAGACCTGAGCATCAGTGCTTCAGACACTGCAGCCAGTTACTTTTAACATTTGTACCCTCCATTGACCTTTGACCTCTAGGCATGTATTGTCTTGAACATTTACTCTTAAAGTGAATACTGACATCCAGGCAAGTGTCACATGAGAACTCAAAAGAGGCCTGCAGAATGTTGTTATGTCATCTGAATACTCAGCAACACGATTGAACACACTGACAGGTTACTTTCTGATCACATTATTATGAGTGAGGAGCATAGCACTGTCATGATTGAGTTAACTCTGTATTCTTCCTGCACATATTATGGGACAGCCTGTGGCACCACTAACAGGATGCTGCGAAGCTAATTGCTTGTATAGTTGTCGTGGTCTGCGCTCTGTTAGCGTCGTCATGTGCAGTGCTCATGCCAAACAATAAGAATCCTTCCAAATGCTGAAAGCCGACCTGAATTCATTGGCTCACTGATGGGAGCTGTAAGGTAATTTAAATTTATTAACATAATTGGATAGATTGCATCTCCTCCTCCAGCAGCAGCAGACAGCAGCCTCACATTATGGCTGGGCCCCAGAGCGTGAAAATGGCCTGCATCTCTGGTGTACTCTTTAAAGGTCTGCTAACTATGAATGCCCTCATCCTGTCCTCCCTCTTGTCTCCACTGCAATTGATTCTGCAGAGAGGGGACACTTTAGCTGGTGCTAGAAATTCAATTTAGGGTTATTACCCCGTATCTGTGATGTTCTTGCTAATTTGATTGTGTCCAGTGAAGTGTCCCTTTTAAAAACAATGGAGGACAAGCTCAACTAAGATTGGTTTTGATGCAATGCATACCTAATGACAAGACTCTGAATGTTGGCTCGTTTCTCACCAATTCATTGAAACAAAGTGTGTTATAAGCCAACAAGCAGCTCTCATGATTATTTCAACAAGTTCCTAAAATGCAGCCTGGTGGGATCCTTAAAAAATTGATAAGACTAATGCAGAGAATGCAGTGCTGGAGCCTCCAAGACATATGCCAGAGTGCTGTGCGTCGAGTGGCTTGTGATAAATGACCAGAGCAGCTACTGAGGATGACGGAGGAAAACTAGGCCTGCCTCTGGGTTGAAGCTCCACTCGTGTAATACTGTGTGAGTCTGTATTCAAATAAGGCAAGTGGCAGGGGACTGACTCTTACTTAACCTTGCATAATAATATTCGTGCAAATCAAAAAAAGATGATGCGTGATTTCAAAAAAGTCAGCATTTAACACATTTAAATATAAGTGTGTAGGTTTTATCAAAAAACATGGTCTTTCCACTTATTACTCAAGGATAAGAGAAGTTTATCAGAATGGGGTGGACAGATTCAGTCCACAAAAAAATATAGTATTGTTAATGCAAACTTGTAATTATCTACAATAGGGCTGGTGAACTTGGTGACCAAAACTGATTCTTAATATGATCCTGTGACCATATGTTATTTTAATTATATTGTCAAATTGTTCACTTCTTTGGTCATACAATAGGAGTGACAGCTGTATTCAACCAGTTAGAAGCACAAAGTTTTAGTTATATAGAAGTTATAGAGACCAACTGTGATTAAATCCAATATAAAAAATCTAAACATACCATTTTATCTTAAGTTTTAACCAGAGAATAGGCTACACACTCTGGACAGCTGGATTTATCTGGCATAGATTAATGACTGTTTATGTTTTTGATGTGGGTGGATAATATTTGATCTCCAGAGCATCTAAATTATTGAGATAGCAAATTCAGACAGCATACCATTTATCGAAGAGATGTCTGAAATGTATTAGTCGATGTTCTTGAGGCTAAATCTGAGAGGAAGGAAGAAGGTAGGGTTGCAGCTAATGATTTTTCGATTACCTTTTCATTATTTCTATTGTACTTTAAATACATTAACCAAACTAAAGTTACAATATGGTGATGGCTTATAGAATATTTACAAATTCTGTATTATTTGTATTATTTGTGAAAATCAAAAGTAGTTAATTATTTTTTTTTTACATTTTGATTTAATAACGCTGCTATCTTTGTTATAGAAGGTCTTTTTCTTCGCTTTACAGTCCGTAAATATAACAGATTATTTTTTATGGTCGACCAGTCATTGTTAGTCGATCAGTTTCTTGAAGGAGGTCTAAGAGTATTTCATGAATGTGATCAAATGCGACATGAATTACGATAGGGGACTAGGGGGGTTAGAGTGTTTGGTGTCAGCATTTGAAATTTATAGATGAATAGTACTATTTTTTTTCTTTTTTAACTTTATTTTTCTTATGCACAGGTAGGAGGTTTGCCCTTTTCTGTCAACTGTTCCTCACCTTACCTTGCCTCTATTATCTGACTTCCAGAGCCCATTAGGAGGTTATTGACGGGATATGAGATGACATGCAAGAATATAAAAAAGAAGGGCAAAGAAGTAGCTGAGATAAGATGTGGTTTGGAAAAAAAAAGCCATTATATTGCACAATAGAGTCCCACTTTGATTTATGACATTGCTGAAAATAAGTAAGTCCTTGTCTCTCCCATCTCCCATCACCTGCTGTAACTCTGCTTGAACAAAAGACTTTATACGCTTTTGAAGGAAAATATTAGGTTCATTGTGTTCAGAGCTTCTCGGTACTGGGATTCAGATTTTAAATGACTTTATTGTTGTATTTCATAGTCACCAACATTGTTTTACTATGACTAAATGACGACCTTTACCCATGATAACACCAGATTCTCAGACAATGATAGTTAAAGAAATCTGGCCCTTGTAGCATAAAATCACTTTTTCCTCATTTACTGTTATTGGTTATAGGTCTGGAATAGCTATAATGGAAATGTCTTCAGATTCATGGGTTTTGTGGTTGCATTCATGACCATAAGGGGGCAGTGTTATAAAAGCATTTGCTTTCCCAGTTAGCCTTGCCTTTCCCTGTTCAGTGTTGTTGGTTTTGTATCTGTTTACTCTGCTGTGCCAATATTGCCTGTGCAGTTTGTCCTTCAGTGTTGCTTCATTTTTTTCTTATGAACTCAAATTTAAAATTCTGTTTCCCCTCTGTTGTATTCAGTTTGAAATAATCCGTGCAGTAGCATGTAAGATCTTGCTGTGTGATCCCCATGTAAATGGATTTATTGATCCTCTACCTGCCGAGGTCTAATTATGACATTTATGGGGGACTCCAGTCTGGTTCAATGTTATTGAAGTGTGGCACCTTGCAAAGAAGTTGTAACCTGCAGATGGTATTGAATGGTTTGGGACGTCACATGTTGGCGTTCTCGGATCAGATTTTGAAGAAAGGCTTAAAAGGGAAAGGTATTGATAGACAAAATTAATTTCATTATAGACTTTCATTCCAAAGCATAGCAGAGGATTACCAGGTAATGGGATGTTCTTTATTTTTTAAGCATATCTCAGTTCCATAATTCATTATGTTACATATTTGAGACAACAAAAACTGCAGCAAGATGTAACTGTACAATCTTTAAATTAACAGATTTGTACTGTAAAAATATATTCACATATTCCATCTGTTAGCTTTAGAATCACTGCCTAAAACACTCCTGGAACTTAAAAGGTCAGACAACAGGACATTTTTGCTTAGTACACTTTTGCACAGCAGTATAGGTGACATTTGTCCATTGCCTCTTGTATCTATTTGTATGTGACAGTCCAAGGGCCAGGCGCCTGTGTAGCTGTGTGTCTGACATGTTTGTGTGCTGATAGGAGCCCCTCTGCTCGGGAGCCTCAGCGTCTCTATTGTAGTGTCAGGGATCTTCGTGTCCAATCCCTCAGACAGTGTGCGGCTATGGAGCTGTCAGGAGACACGCAGGTGTGGAATATCAATGTGCTCGCTGGCCTTTGGGTGTCTCTGTCTGCCTCAAATCGTCTGGTGTTTGTGTGTGAGGGGCAGAATGCTTTTTGTTTGAATTCACCGGATACCAAAACAATTATTTACCCAAGCACTGATGTGGATCCTGTAGAGCAGAGAAACATAGTGATCTACCCTGATATGAAAGCACATTACCGTTAGAAAGTCATGGGTTGCAAAAATGGATTATAGTCACAGAAAATGACTGGTTTGGCCTAATTTTTTGACTACTGATTCCAATTCTTGGTATGGTTTTAGCATGTTCTGCATTCTAAAATGATTCACTCAGTTTGTCCACAGACATGCATGTGTCCAGACTTAAGAAGTGTGTTGTGGGGCAGTGAATCTTTTGTAAAAGAAGGATTGATCACTTTTTTATTCAAGCTTCTTTCGTCCCTTATGAAATGTTTTTCTGCATTTTGTCAATCTTCAGTAGTCTGTGAACTCTATATATAGGAAAATCAGAATTAGCCCTTTAAACCAGCACAGTCTGCAGAATGCTGAGTTTCATACAGAATCATTTACTGCTGTCCAGTTTTCCATAAAACGTAATAACCCAACCATGGAATGTTCCAGCTCGTGTTCAGCTCCATTGTCCATCTGTGCACTCAAGTATGTTCACATCATTAGTGCAAAAAGTTAACTTCTCAAACTTTTGGACTCACTATAATGAGGAAAAAGATTAAAATATCAGTTCATATATAATTATTATATTATATAGATATAATTCAATTTAATCAAAGATGCTAAGTGACCATTTCTGAAGAACTGACAAAAAAATCCAGGCACAGACGACTAATTACCTGTTACCTGGATAAACCGAGTGGGTGACCTTAAATTTGGTCAATGCACAAGGTCGAAATCTACACTGCAGCACTTGTGATAATCATGTTAAATTACAACCTCTTAAAACAATGTTTAGATTATGATGTTGAACCTGATAGTGACAGGTTAGCAGGTATTGTTTTGGTCTTAAAAGTTGAGAGTTGGCTGAAGATCACCTGCGGTCACGTCTATAGCCAGTGCCCAATGCCTCGCTGCTAAGTTGGGCTCATTGCCAAAGCTTGCAAAGGCAGTAATGAGTTTATTTCATGTGAGCTGTGAAAGAGGCCGTCTCTGTCTCACAGGCACTCAAACAGAGCTGAGGCCCATAAACACAAAGTGCACTGTGTAAATCCCAATGGCCCACAGTCTCCCCGGCGCCCTCTGCTCCTCTGCATTTCTTTATCAGTGAGCGGAGGGAGGCGAGACCCTACTTTACCTTCCCCCTGACAGGACAAAATGCCATGTTATGGTAAATGAAAGAGCACTTTGATCATTCTATCATTCTGCTTTTTGATTATGTGTTATGACCACCTTATTCAACTCATGTGCAGCCAGATGTGATCCATAGAGACTGGCGGACGTGGATGTGTCCCTGTGGTTCAATTCAATAAACAAGTTTGTTACTATACCTCAAAGTGGTTTCTTCTGACGGACAGATGGCACACTCCCCAATTATCACAAGGGACATTCAGCAAACAAACTTTGCTTTAGTTTACTTTTAACTCATTTTATTTTAATTCATTATATTATGTTATGTTATGATGTTTTAACAGCCATTTTACAATCATTAGCTCTGTTTACATACACTCCAGAATCTGCTCATTATCTGATTTTTCTATTGAAAGGCCATGTAAGCAGTTACATGTGATGAGTAATCTGGTTTATCTCTAATTGTTCAGGCCTGAGCAAGTGTTGAACTGGAAAATTATGCAAAAAAGACTAATAGTCAAAGATACAAATTAAAGAGAAAATGTTAAAGCTTAATATTTGTATTCCAAATGCAATAAATACTCTAAAAATGTCACCAGGTTTTTAGATGATCAGATTTCTCTTGGCCATCCAGACACACAGAAAAATCAGACCTAATTATTGAGTTACCTGATTTTAGATCAGATTTTTTATTTGGATATGTAAATGTACTCAGTGATGGTGCTGGTGAATGGGGTGGCTGCTTTTGGTGGAACGAGCACACAGGTTTATTTGCTGTTCGGTTACACAACTAAACATAAATTGTTGTCCATTCTATAATATGGGATATGACTTTGGATGAGAGCAGTGGATCAAACATGGAGCTCATTTACAAAACACATGATTCACTATAAATAGCAGCAGTTCAAAATAACCCATAATCTGTTTGGCTTCCCTCCAATGAACTTTACATTTTTGATGACGTCAGCAGTGCGACCCCCTCGTCTGTGTGCACTATGTTACTAAACTCTCCCCTCTGCCCTCCGGTTGCTCTCCAAGTGCAGGTCAGCCCCTCTACACAAGGTGCCCGTGCAGTGGCGTGTCCTGAGAGTGCCCTCCAAACGGAGCTAGGTCAGCACTGAAGGAAGCCAAAGGAAAAGTGCTTATACTTAATGCATGCCACGTGGTCCCTAGAAGCTTGTCTTTTACACATCAGAAGCACTTTTTTCTGACTTGTTTATGTTATTGTGCTTTCATCTCAAAAAGGGAGGTGTGTCACAGTGGGTTTAGATTTAGCAAAATCGGTGAGAGCATAAATAATGAAGGAAGAGTCGAGATGAATGTATATGTTGTTCAATTAGGCATTAAATGTCCTATATTATGCAAAATTGACTCTTGTGAGCTTTAAGACATGCCAAAAACATACCCGGAGTTGTGTTTTGTTTCGTTCAGACTTCGTTTTTATTCTGTCTACAGTTCTAAAGCTCAAAATGCTCTGTTTCACCTTGTGATGTCATAAAGTGATAGTTTTCAAGTCAACTGCTATCTTTTACCTTTTTTGTACATATAGAGAGATTAGCAATTCCAGGGCCGAAATTATCATAATGATTCCAGTGAAGGCATATGGAGTTTAAAAGCACAGTGAAGTAGCACAAAACAGTTTTGTATACAGTATCTGTCCTTTCTGATCCGTTCTTATAGTCACGTTGAGGGATTAGTGTGGGGCTCACTATATAGTAGTTTCATTGACTTGTTTCCAGATAGTATCTATAAGTGTAAGTGTGAGCTTGCTCCATGTCTCCTCGCTCCTTCCCCCTAACCTCTTTCCCCTATAACTTGTCCTGTGAGTCATTCTGGGCTGCATTTCTCTCACTGTTGATACAAGAACTGCCACTGAATCACCACACGCTTAGCCCCAAACACAACAACCTGCTCATTAGTGCAAATGTTGAGATACATGTAAAGACTCAGGGACATATGCATTCGTTTGTCCTTATTGTAGTGGAACAACACCAGGTCTTTAAATGTGAGAACACAGTACACATGGAAATACTTACACACATACATACAGGAAACATGCATGCAAAAATGTAATACTTATTCTATAAAGCAACAAAATTCAGCAATATTTATCCTTTAAATCAAACAAATACAATTGATTTAAGTCTTGGCTCTTGACTAGAATGGATATTGCATTTGTTGCTGTCATCTGACATCTGATGTAAGTTTTTACTTAAGCGTTTCCATTTTATTATAATTTTGTATATATTGAATTCATGTTTCACATTCCTATTAGCACATGATCACGTTTGCTTTTTTAAACATTCAATTTATGAACTAGATCAGTAGATGGCACTGTTCCTACAGATGTTTTAGCTGTTGGGGGAGTACAAGTGAAGAGGAGGCCTTGTTAGCTAGCTCAGTGTGATTGAAAATAGGCCTGCCTTGACTTAGCAATGGCCATCCATACAGCATATGAACCCTTCCAGATGAAAGACTTGTTTGTTGTTAATAGGTGGGCCAATTATTGCACCCCAGAGCATTCAAATCTCCTTCATCGCAAAGTCATTCTGCCTTGACAGGGCCTATGTGATGTGAACTAAGAAGGCTGTGCAGACTCAAATGCCACTATGATTATCACAATTAGGAAAGGTTGAGTATAAAGCATTGTGTTTGGCTTGAGGGTCAGACAGTGCTTTTTTCTCCCCCTGTGATGCAGATGAGTGTCCATATGGGATAAGAGCAGACAGGGATCAATGGAGAACGCTGACTCCCGAGAATAGTCTGGTGTATATTCTGGACTGGGCCTGAGAAGGCTACTAATCCACAATGATTGTGTAGTGCACTCTTTGCTCTCTGGGCTGTCTAGACGAACAATACACTGTGGTGCTCTGACATTGTCTGTTTTCAAAAAGAAAAAGATGAACAAATCTGTGCAAAGATCACTGAAAAGGAAAGATGTTGGTACATGCAGGTCTTATTTAAACATAGCTTGCTCTAGGGGGATGTCACTAAGACTCTAAAATTTTAATTTTTTTTATCAGAATTTCTGATCAATAGTTTTGCAGCTAATCCTTTGTTGGATTATTATTGGCTCCATAAAACAACAGAATCAATATCAGAGAATCTTTACTTTTATTCATAAATTAAACAGAACTATGAACTGTCTGAGGAGCACTGTGAAAGCAAACTTTCTGAATAATAGGGTAAAGTTAGCATGAGATAAATAACAGCACTATGTTTAGTTTTACTTTTACAGAGAGGAAAGTCCAGCAAAGAACCTTCTGAAGAATGGAGACATGATTTCTTGGTCGCACAAATATTCTTGAATCAGAGTAGACGGCAGCCTACGTGAAAAATTTCTTAATCACAACCTAAATTACATACATTACATTTAGGCTACAGGTATAACTGAAAATTGCCACAATTGTTATTTTTAAGCTCATTACAATCATATTATGACCTGAATATTACTCACAGTTGTCTACTGAATAATCTTAACATCCCTAGCTTCACATGTTTCCATCAGCGAATTAAAATCTGTCCTTTTGAAGTATAGTAGAACTGGTGTTGTGTTCAGACAGTGGCATCTCTTTTTCATGCCTTAAAAATACAAGTCCAGTGTTTGGCAGTTATTTTTGCCTGCTCGAGTTTTGCAGATTTACAAATTACCGGTAACCAAAGCCGTACAGATGCTGTGGCTTTGTGTATTGAGCTTAGCCAGGAAGGAATACAACACAGAAGTCTTTTCCCTTCTCACCTTTTCTGCTTTCCTTTTCCCTTCTCCACAAACAAGTGTTTACAACAGTTGTGGCATATATTTCAAAAACACTGCATTGATTTGTTTCAAAGACATTCAAATTTTAACAGGTGTCAGAATGTCACTCCTGACGTCGGAACAATAAAGTAGCATTGTGATTCAGCAAATACTATATGTTTTTACTAGACCCAGGGCCAGATGGAGTATGCTAATATTGTTTATTTTCTTTTGTTAGCGAAGTAGGTTAAACATGGGTGCATTGTGGCGTATAGAGACACAACTGAAAACACACACTTGTTTCATGTGTTTTTCAGTTATTTCTTTTCTAGTCTCAGGCCAGACATTCTATCCAATAAGCTTATCACACTGACGAGCAATGTTATTCAAAAAATATATAACAAAAAGCTCACGGTTCGATTCCAAGATCAGTTCTGTTCTGAACACACACAAAAATATATCTCTGACCTGGACCCATGTGAATATCATTAAAGATATAACTCCTTGGAACAGTTTGTCTTGTCAAACACCTTATAAAACATCTTTGTACAATGTTGGCTTATAGTATCAAATATATCAGTAATAATCTATGTATCTTTCTTCTAGCTCTAATGGAAATCCAAGTCCCAGATCAACCCATGGTGGCCCTGTATGGGAAGGACACCATGCTGAACTGCACCTTCAGCGCAGAGAGGCCCTACAACCTGTCAGACATGAGCGTGTTTTGGCAGCTGACAGACACCAAGCGCAGCGTTCACGGATTCAGTAACGGGCAGGACCAGCTGGAGGACCAGGCAGCCAGGTTTGCCAACCGCACCTCCCTGTCTCCACAGAGGCTTCTCCAGGGGAGCGCCTCCCTGCTGCTCAGAGACGTGGTGGTGGCAGATGAGGGCAGCTACACCTGCTTTGTGAAGGTGCAGGACTATGGCAGTGCTGCTTTCTTTCTCCTGGTGGCAGGTGAGAAAGCTCTTTAGATGTTCTATGGTGCAGATTCAACTTTAAACATTTAAACTACTTTTCCTCTCCTGATCCCTCGGGGCTAACATTAAATATATTTCTATATACAAAATTGCCCTGTTACGTAAATACATTCTGATAATTTGTATTGATTTTGCTGAATTACTGAGTGAGGTAATTCTACTATCTATGCACAAGTGGCTGAAACACTATTGTACTGGGAGGCTGGGTGAAATTGCCGCGAGAGTTATAAAATGAGAATTTATTAGGATCAATTTAGTTTACAGACCCTCAATTTATTCTACTGTAAATTAATTGAATCTAATGTGGACACAGCCAATAACAGAATGCAATAAAAGTCTATTATACAGTAGATGGTAATTCAGTGTAATTTCTTCCCCCGAGGTATACGCAGGTGCTCATCAATTTTCCCTGGGTGGCTGGTCTGTGTTTTAGTCAATAAAGGCTGATTGTGGTCTCTGTCATGGTCAGTATGTGCTGACTGTGATTATTAGTTGTTACGACCAATCAGCCGTCACTAACAACCCTTCTGCTGCCACTGCTCACTGGACGGCCTAACTTCACTGCCAGTGCGAATTTAATTATTTGTATCATAAAAGCAGTACACTGTTACTATATTTTTTGTGGATAGAAAAGCTTTATACTCTGCTATTGCTTACTTTTCCTCCCAGTTGGGGAAAGGAAAACTCCAACAGTGACAATTTGGTTCTCTTTAATTCCTTAGATTATTGCTTTATTTTGAGCCTAGACTCACTTTCAGACTTTTCATTCATTTTGTGGCACTGAAATGAAATAATCGTATGAATGGAATTGTGGCTGTCAGTCAAGTGGACAGTGGGGGAGGTCAGTGTGTGCCAAGCCAAAGCCAGACGTCTGTACATTGAGCTTTTTTGCTCAGGCTTATTCCACCCAAGCCCCACCCTATTGTTTACTATGCAGTGATTGGTTCTGGGAACTCAAGCCTGCTCCTTTCTCTCTACCTCTATACTCTTGTGTTTTAGCTGTGGGGATTGAAGTAGCATGTTGCGAGCCAAGCCTGGTTCACCCCTAACCTCTATCCTGCTATCCTTTTCTCCTCACCACCGTTTCTGTCCCCCCAGTGTATAGGCCATTGTTTCTCTGGCTGCCTACCCAGCTGCACTATCTGCTTGCTGGGGAATAGCTGGTTGTATTGGTCCTCCTGAGAATGTGGCGTTAGTGTGTTACAGCATAGGACATGCCACATATGCAGTCTGGAGCTCAGGGATCCCATCACTATGTTATGCTAAGATTGCTAAATATAATTAAGGATTTAATGGAAATCATGTCATGCAGTTCCCAGGTTGACTCTTGGTGCAGAGAATACATTTAACATGGTTCTTTATTTGCCTTGGGGCTAAACACATGCAGTACAGTGCAAACATTGTAGACAGGCAAAATAAAAGTGATATATTGGAAACAGAATGCTAGTTTTGGTTATAGTTTAATTTTTAAAAGATCATAACTATGTCAAAAAGGTCATCAATTAGATCCAGAAGAATTTTAGGGTGTTCTCTACTAAGTTAAAATCTGACTTTACTCGCTAAAAGACCTCTAAGAGTTCTACAAGTAAAGTATTCTTTAACAGATTTAAAATAAAGACTTTATAGTTCACTTCACAGCATTTACTACATTTGGGTGGAAAAGGACTTTGAAACTGCACTCTGGTTGCCCACTTTTCCTGATAGGTTGCCTCTATAACAGTGAATATCCTTTTGTTTTATTGACTTATTTTTGCCACATGATGCCCTATAAGAAATAACTTTGCATTTACATTTTCGCAGCTCCCTACTCCCAGCCAGTGGTGACTTTGGAGCCCAACTTTAACCATAGACCCGGGGACGAGGTAGCGCTGACCTGTGTGGCCTACGGTGGATACCCCCAGGCTAAAGTTGTATGGCGCAACGAGGGTGGACACAACTTGACTGAAAACGTCACGACTTCCCATGTAGCCAATGAGAAAGGGCTATTCAGTCTCACCAGTGTTCTGACTGTGGTCCTGGAGCCCAGCAGCACCTACAGCTGTCAGCTTATCAATCCACTGCTCGGTGAGGAGGGCAAAGCCTTTGTCTCCATCTCAGGTGAGCGCAACACCATTAATCTTCTCTACTATAAACAGCTTTCGAGCCCTTCAGTCAGGACTGTGCCTTTCACTCTGATGGGAAAATAAACACCTTAATATTCAGTGACATTGTGTGTGCACTTTGCAGCACAAACTAATCTTGTTTTTGCTCATGCATAGCTTTCATTCTCATTAAAAGTCTTGTATGCATTTTTAATCTTCCTACCAGTTCAATTTTCTTCTGTCATATCAAGATCAAGATTGCCTATGTGTTAGGAGAAACAATAGACAAGTAAAAAATGAGACATGCTACCACGTTTGTTTACAGTTTATCAGTTAATCATAGCCCACTATTTTCTTTGCATTGTTGTTTTACATGTACAAGTTTACAAGAGTGTATACAAATATACGTGTCCTAATGAATCTCAAGCCCCACCAGATTATGTGTGTCGCTGTAGTGTCATGTCAGCTGCTGTCTATAAATGTATTATTTCTACCTTCTTATGTAATCAGGAATTCTCTGATTCAGAATACTAGTCAAAGTTTTTATTTTTTTTCTCCCTCTGACTTAGTTTTCATGATATACTTCTCTCATATGTACAGAAGCCCATTTCCATCAGTTAATAAAAAATAAGAGCCTCACAAAAAGTCATGATTACAGGTTTATGACTTTAAAACTCGTAATTATGACTTTTAAATACATAATTATGAGTTTAAGCCTCATAATTCTAACTTTTAAACTCATTATTATGACTTTCTGCGGCTTTTATATTTTATTTACTTGAGGAAATGGGCTCCCATACATTTGATATACTCTGCTCAATCTCTGAATACAGAAATATTAATTAGCACAGGTCAGTGAATAAACAGCAACATCAGTTTTTTTCATAATTACTATGGAGGATATGATGTATTTCTTCACCCAGTCTCCACCCACTTCTCATGTCCCTTTGGCTCTGCTGCTATGGCACCTCTGTGTAAAGTGCAGAGAGCACACTGTGTTGGACCAAGGCTGGCTGTCAGATAGGCGCAGCACTGTGTGAAATGGCTCATAAATAAGTAGAGGTACCCTAGCCCACTCTCCCCTGGCCGGGCTTGTTCCGAATCCAGGGTCCTTGGAGGTGGAGGTCGAGCCAGAGGTCAGAGAGAGCTGCTCCACTGGGCTGGCAAATGACTGTGCTGTCTGGAAACGGGACGCTCGATTGGCAGGGCAGGCTGGCTGAAGGTGGCCACTCTAACAGTTTGACTTTTTCAAAACACCACTGATAAGCAGTTGGGGGATGTTCGGAAAGTGGAAAGGAATTAAATAGGTGGAGACAGGGAAATGACACTGAAGGAGCAGTTTAAAAATAGTCCTCAACTTGTGTTACCTTCAATGCTGCACCATTAATATCCTATTTCAGGTGGCGTTGAAATGAAGATAATGGCAGTATTACTTTTTGTCACATTTGGTCTCTTTTATTTCCCCTTTACAAATGACATGTCAGACTCATTTTGATCCAGTGCTGAGTGAGGCAATCTCAGTTGGTAATGAAGACGGATAAGCATTTTTATTAAATTAGCTGAAATACATGGACAACGATGTTATAAACTTTCCTCATGTTGAACTTTCCCGGGAGCAAAGGGACAAAAACAGGTTCATGCAGTGAGCCATGAGAGATTGTACAGTTTTGTCTTTATATGAAAAGTGGTATGTATTACAGCTACAAGAAGAACAAGGTAAACACTCAGTATTTCAGGTGCCATGATACAAGAGTTGTTTGAAATGAAAATGTATTTTTGCGTTTGTTTACAACAGCTGGTGTAAGCTTCTGTAATTAATTTTGACCTAGCCTAGCAGAACTTCTCCGTTAGAGTGCTGAGCTGCTTGCTGTATTCTCTTCTAATCACTCCACACAATACTTCAGCAGTGAAGAATCCGTCTTAAAGGCTAGTGAGACCTGCTTTAAGTTTTAAATGAGCGAGAAAAGTCAGGAGGAAGAATGATCGTGACTGTGTGAGGTGAGGGAGTAAATGAGAGGCTTCAAATTTAACACCCTTTTCAATGTCGGATTGAAAAATTATAATAGCAATACAAATCTCCTCTGGGCAGAGTTTGATAAGGTTAATTTTGAGAAAATGAACCTTTTACTCTTGTAGAGCACAGCCACATTGTGAGCTGGAGTACACTACATTTAGTTCTACATTTCTATCAAAGTACTCTTTGTTAATCTGTCTCTACTCCTTTATTGTCTATACCAGTATGAGATTCTCTAATATGCACTGTGAGTGACTTGGAAAAGACTGTCCATGAATTCCAACTATACTCTGACTGAAAAACAATTTAGAGCTGAAATATTTGTACTTTAGCCAAGGGTAGCATGCCTAATGGTAGAAACACCCATAGGAACAGCTGGCATTAATGAAGACTCTGGTGATGGAAGGAGCGACTCCAATCCTCAAATGAACCATGGCCTGACAGTGAGGCCAGCCGGCATGCTTTTGTACCACTCCTATACCCCTCCTCTGCTTGTCCTCATACTTCCAGCCAATTCAGACCACTTTGTTCGCCTCTGAAAGAATAATGTTTTGGACTTTGCAGGATAAAGATTGTATATCCTATCATTCTTAACTGATCCTCCTCTGATAGTGCAGCTTTAGCATTGTATCCCATCTCGCGGGCGGCGTGATTGCTTCACAGTGTTGGATGATGGCTGTGTTTCAATAGCTGTCACCAGACCCCCCCTCAGAACCACCCCCATGCTGTCTGCCTGCGCTCAGTGAGGATGGTGCCATTTCCCCATGACTCTGCTGGCACAGCACTTCCAGTAAGCACTGTGGATGGAGATAGATGGAGTGGGCAAAGACAGTAGATGAGACCAGCAGATAGAGGCGAGGGGCTTAGGAGGCAGAGAAGCAGATGACACAGAGCAAGATTGAAAAGGAAATGTTTGCTGAGCTCAAAGATGTTTGATGGCAGATAGACTTAATTATGCTGTTGGGAATTTACAAGTCAACACAAGTAGTTAGCATATTCAGCAGTGGCAGGGCTCAGGAGTTTGAATATTGCTCTTGGTTTCTTATTCCTTAGCCAGTTATGTGGCAGTTGTCCACTAATGTGAGGAAGAAGTAACAGGGTCTAACATTTACTATAAGACTAACTACAAGACCATCCAAGCTTTTCATAGCAGAAAAATTAATGTTGGAACAACATTTTAAGCATGTGTGCTTTTCACATTCTCCTAGCATCAATAACAAATTGCAGTGCTGTTCCTTATTCTTCACTAAACAAGATCTCGTTTAAATGCAATTAACTAGGCCTTTGGAGAAGCAGAAAACAGCGGTATAAATGAATGCGTTGTCTGTGGAGCAGCAAGCAGGCAACATCCCAATGGAGCTCTGTATTAATTAGTGTCCAGTGTACAAACAGGCCTTCTTCTTCTTC
>KN512847.1:0-10071 GCA_000787155.1 Scartelaos histophorus | reverse complement strand
CCACAAAAAAAAAAAAAAAAAAAAAAAAAAAAAGAAAAGTAAAGTAGTAAAAATAACCTTTCATACAATTTTCACATTTGTTTAAGGGAGTAGGGGTGGATCAATTTATCTCATTGAGTCCAGTACAACTTACCTTAAATCAACTAAAGATAAAACATCTAATTATACTTTTTCCCCCAGAATAATTTTGAAACAAAAAAATTCACATTTTACTGCTTAGAAAATGACCTACCAAGTTAGCCAAACGTATTCGGGAATGATAAAATAAATATTGGGTTTCAACTATGTTACATGAAGATAAAATGTTTTGTAAATTGTTAATTGCTATGGCAAATCATTCTGAAAGCCATGGATATTAAAGAGTGTTGTCCCATATTTAATCGTGCTAGATCACAATTATCAGGTCCAAATATTGATATTTTGATGATATGAGACTCTAAAGTCAAGTCTTAAAGTAGCATTATCCCAGGTGAGGCAATGTTTAATTAAATCAGACCTAGTTTGAGTTACATGGCAGTGCAGTAGTACAGTATAGCCTCCCCCTATAGCTGTCTGACCACAGTGGGGAACATAGTGACTTATTCAGAGGCACTTATTCTTAGTTCAACAACATCTCTATAGTAATGGGCACAGCTGGGTTCACAGCAGTACTTTGCAGCTTCAGTAGTTACTGTAGCAAAACTGTACATTTCATTGCTCCAGTCGCTAAATGAAATTCCCACATGCAGGATGACAGATGAGGGCACTCAAGTTGGACCACAACTTCATTGCCTTAAAAGTTGCTAAATAGCACTAGCTGCTTAAACCAATGTACATTTTGAGATAAACACTGGCCCCTAGTGGATAATTTGCACAAGTGTATTTTTAAAACCCAGAGAAAAATACATTTGCAGCACACAAATGGTATTTATAATAATTACTATCCATGTACCAAGGATACCGTTTCATTTAATTCCAACTAGTACCATTAATAAGCCACAAACGACATAAGACATAACTGATTGTTTATGGGGACTGGTGTATTTGTGTAGTCTTTTCACAACCACACAACCATAAAACCTTATGTGCACTGAGGCCCAAAGCTCATATTTACAAAACAAAAAGATATAAAGTCATGAAATTAAGAATCCTTCATTTATATTTAACAACAGAGCAAGAGCGAACAAACGTGTTCAGCACTGTTAAGGTTTTTGTGCAGACTTTTTACATTGATCTTAAGTGTTTCTTATACTACAAAACTGAGATATACATATTAAATGCCATCCATGTTCAGGGAGACAGAAAAAAATAACACTGAAGACAGATTCCACTGAAATCTATTGTATATGTATATTTTTCATTTTCTGAAAAAAGAAACCTGTAGTGTTTCATGGCACCCACTGCCAGATCAAATATATCTGGATGGAGACATAAGAACAGAACAGAACTAAAACAAAAATGGACCAATGCCATGCTAATAAGAACGTGTCAGGTAAAACTGTACCACTGACTGTAACAAAAAAAATCCTTATTCAAACTGATAATAAGAGTTGGACTGCAAGTTAATGATCTAATTTAACTGTGCTGGCATCTTTCCAAGTTGTATTCCCATCATGGATATATTTGGAGATCTGTTAAAAATGTAAACGTAACATTGCTGAGATCAAACAACTCTTTCTATTGGACATGTTAGATCCACATTCGTTCTGTGTATATTTTACTCCCTTGCAATTGTTACATAATGTTTTTCTGTATGTTTGTTTTTAACCAGTGTAACACTACTAACAAGTTTCAACAAAAAAAGGAAAGCGTCTCTGCCCCCACCTTAGCTAGCAGCCGCTCCTTTTATACAGTTCTTTGTAAATAATAATTACAAATCTCCTTGTGGCTGCCGGTAAAAATAAATAAGTTTAATAATGAGGTGTGAACAGTCAGCCCAGCAGCAGTCCGGATAGTGCGTTCAGGTCCCTCATATAAGGGTTGTCACTGAGGATGCGGTCAATGCGTTGCTTTTGGTCAGGGAAGATGTCATACAGTTTCTTCTTGAGCTCTGATGTTTCTCCTGGAGAGCGTTGGGGAGGGGGAGAAGGTGAAGGGGATGGCGAGCGACGTGGTGGGTGCCACTCCGGGGGTCCCGAGTGTGACCAGTGGGCGTTGGGGTGAGAGAGTGCAGTGTGGGGAAAAGGGGGAATGGAAACAGAGGGGTGGGAGGAGTTCACCCCTGGAGCATACACAGCCTGCTGCTGATGGGAGCTGGGCCGCAGGTCTGGAGGTCTCAGAGGAGGAGGGGTCATAGGGAGCCGCCTGCAGGAAGACATAACCTCAGTGAGTGGGTGATATGGAAATTCCTCAGACGATGGTGAGAGGATGTCCAGTCCAATCCACTTTATTTATATAGCACATTTCGTAAACAAAATAGTTCCAAAAGTGCAGCAGAATACAAATAAAAGATATCTAACAGAAATATTAAATAAAACTCTACTTAACTCCACTAGTCCTCAATAAGAAAATAATACTAGTAAAATCAAATAAGTGCAACATAACAAATAAATAATAAAAAGATAAAAAATATAAAAAAACAGAGGACCACTCAACTCACACAGTTTTAAAAACCAGAGAATAAAAGATGAGACTTAAAAAGACTCCACTGTGAAGGCTGTACGGATATGGGGTAGCCACAGAGAAGGCTATGACCCCTGCTTTTAGTCTTGTCTTAGGCACCACAAACTGGAGCTGGCCCTCAGACCTCAGACCAGGGGAGTAAATTTGAATGAGATCCAAGATGTAATGTAGGGCAAGTCCATTCAAAGCTTTAAAAAGAAATAATAAAACCTTAAAATCAACTCTAAAATAAACTACACGCCAGTGCAACAATGCTAAAATCAGGGTAATGTGCTCTTGTTTTTTGTTTCCAGTTAAAAGAATCGTCGTAAAGTGCATGGTGGCTGATGCCAGAAAAAAAGCACATTACAGTAGTTTAAATGAGATAAAAGCATGTGTGCACGTGTTCAAAAATTAATTAAAAGATAAAAACGTTTTCACTTTGGATAAAAGCAGCAAATGATAAAAGCCAGATGTGCCAGATGTGGTGACAGCATTCATTTGTTTTTCAAATTTAAAATCACTGTCAATAGTGACGCCAAGGTTGGAGACAGAAAGTTTGACAAAGTGCTGCAATGGACCCAGATCCATAATTGTTGCCAAACAGCAAGATGTTAGTTTTCCCTTCATTGAGACTCAAAAAACTGTAAGCCAACCAAGCCTTGACGTCACAAAGCAGAGCATCTCTGGTGGTGGGCTGCATATGGAGATCTGAATATTTGCTCTGATTTTTTATTTATTTTTGTGGCGATGGATGATATAAAGCCTCAGATAAGTCCTGGATATAGATATCTCAGGGGTCACTGATGTGGAGCCACACACTGTTCTGAGTGTTCCAAGACAGGAGGAGGGAGGTGGAATGAGAGAAACAGTACTGTGGCACGCTTAAAGCTCTTTCAATAGCCATAAAGGGTAGATATGTTACTTGGGTCCTATTCTAAAACAAACCTGGTATCTTTTCGGAGGAATTCATCTATGTGAGGCCCTTTTCTTCCAAGTGGATCATCTGGAATCATAAAGTGGTCCTCTACAAACGTAAACTGAAGCAACCTACAAATAAACACAGAATAAAAAGTTAACTATTGTTAATTGCAGAGTGAAAGGTGTTTTGTGAATGATTGAAACATACCTCTCCTGAATAATCCAGCGCCAGGTCTCTGAGGTTTTAACAAAGTCCCTCAGGTTGTCATTGGTTACAATAATGCCATCAGTCTTTTCAGCGAGATGCAGCAAGAACCTGACAAACAAAAACCTTTTAAAATAGACAGTGGGATAGTGGAGAAGCTGAGTCACTCTCAGAAGGAACTGTGAGTGTTACAATACAATGCACTGATGGTAACAACCCTATTCTGGGTTTTCCTGAATGCACATTCACATGACATCTTTCCATTAAGCTGCTACTGAGCCCCAGGGGATTTTTTATTTTTGGTATTTATTTATAATCTTTTGCTGTTCATTTTAAAGTACCACGATTTTCCAAATGATTTAACAGTTGACCATGCAACTGCATGGTCAACTGTGTCAAAAGAAATTAAAATTAATCTGACAAGTTTTGTGATTGCAATACACAATTAAAAAGTAGGATTCTGTTCAAAGTAAACAAATCTAGGAGTATTAATATTTGAGATGACACTGAAATCTGAACTTTTTCTATGTAGGTTTCACGTACCTATCATCGTGTGAGGCTATTCTTTGTCCACAGACCTCTCTGGAGGGAGTGAATGACAGCAACCGGAGATCTTCGAGCTGGTTCAGAAAATGTTGCTCTGGAACAAAAATTATATTAAGAGTTTATGAATGTAAATAAAAGCTGTGAAAACATGATTTTGGGATGTGCTCTGTACCTGTTGTGAGTCTGTCTCTTTTCTGTCTCCACTGAGGCACAAACACTGTGATCTCCCTGTGGCCTCGCCTCCAGAAAACCTCCACAGCCAAAGCTATTCCCCGACAGGAGAAGAACCGGTTAAGGCCGTGGCTGCAAAGCACATATGGTGGAACATAGAAAAAAGAAGCAAAAAAGGAGAAACTGTCAAACACAGAAGAGTCACATTGTTAAGTAATGACTGAATGTAAAAGACAAGGTGATGCTGTAGTGGTTAAAAGCTACTAATATACAGATAAAGAGGAAACTTTAATACCTATCATTAAAAAGCCTGCTCTGCAACAACTAAAAGGCAGAAAGCACCGATAATAATTTATTCTACTCAGTACAGCTCAAATCTTATACATGAAAATGGCAAAAATCTCTGCACTCTAGCATAGAAAAATTACCCATGATAAATACTGAGACCTAAAATATATTATCCCAGCTTTTATATATTAAAAGATAAGTCAATATAATTTATTAGGACATGATATTAATACATCTTTAAAAGCATCTACCATAAGTCAGTTTTACAGATAGAGTGCACACAGGGAAAAAAACAAATACACTACATGTTTATAGATCTACATGACTAGATAAAATGGTCACAGTCACAGTTACACTAATCATGTAGGGCTGCAATTAACAATTATTTTAGAAGTAGACTAGCTGGAGGCAATTATTTTTCAATTTGTCAGTTAGCCAAACAATTATTTCAAATCTATTGTGCAATGGAGATTTCTAAACAATATGCGACCGTCAAAATCAACAGATAGTATTCAGTCACTACAATGATCAGCTGTTGAAGGCCTACTACCAAATAATTTCAGAGTGAACGCAAAATGTAAAATTGCATTTATATATGACAATTGTTTGGAAGTATTATTAACATATTGCCAAATAAATATTTACACATTTTTAACTGTTTTTTGTTATGCTATCCATCACTGATAGTGATGACGATGATAGATCAATCACTATGGTTTTCTTCATGTCTAATGCTGATAATGATTTTTGGGCCAATACGAAGGGTAGTATTCAAGTAAAGATTTATTGCATATTCTTAAGGCTTTATCTAATTGGCCCAAACAAAATATTGGCCTCTACTGGAGATTTAAGGTTGATGCACAAAAATACTGGCCAACTGATATAGCGACCTACCTGTAAGAATGATAAACTCTAATATTCAGTGTAATATTCAGCAACAATAGTAGATGATGAAGTCAGGTCGTATATTGTTGTAGTATATTTTTGTAGCTCACTTTCACCCCCACTGTACTGTACAATATGGAGTGACTGTAAAGCAGCAAAATATGTTTGTCCAACTGTATGAATAGCATGTAGCAGTAGTGTATTTAAATCTGCTTTCACTTCTCAAAAGCGTTCCAAAAGAACAGCCACAGCAGCACACGAGACTTGTGATTGATTTGCATATGTTCAGTGCAGTGTTTTATCAGTTTGCAGACTCACGCCATTGCCACATTGCTGCCGTCAATGATGATGTGTCTCAGACTGGGCTGCCCGGGTTCATTTGGCAGTGTCAGAGTATAGGGAGTCCTCAGAGACTGGTGGAAGCGAGCTAAACCAGTGACTGGGGGCACTGGGGGCTCACTGGCTGGAGGCATTCGTGCACCATTAAACCCACCATGGCCAATCGTTTGACAAGATGATGCTGGAAGTCGGTTAAAGGCCTGAGCCGACTAAAAACAGTAAAAAAACATACAAATAAATACTTCTAATAAAAACTTTTTAAAAGTGCTCGAGAAATAGAAATACTTACACTGGGAATTGAAGACATGGAGCTGGTGGCTGTTAGCCACTGAGGTGTACTCCGCAAGGCTGTCACTGTCTCCAGTTTAACTGATCCCCCCAAAGTCTTAGTCCCACCCCTGGATAAATAGTCCTTCTGCGTCACCCCACTTCCTCCACGGGCCAAGTACTCTGTTCTGGGGTCCTGATGGCTCACAGCCAATGTGGGACATGTCCTGTTATCGCCCGCTTTCGTTTCTTTGGGGATGACTTCATCTTCACCTTCATCATCGTCATCATCATCAATTGTGATGACTTCATAGTTTCCTGCTCCCCCTTGAGCACTCGAGCTTCTCTTGATTGCAACAATCTGAAAGACAGGTTCATTTGGTTATTCTGTATTTATGATGAACATTCCATGGAAGACAGCAGGTTATTTGTGTATACCGGTTGGGTGCTGGTCTCACTGTGGCTGCACTGTCTTCGGTGGCCGAGGCCATTACTACTTCCCGCTTGCTGGTTCGGTCGAATGTTTTCTTTTGCTTTTCCTGAATCCACCAACGCCCTGCTGTAGTCCCAGTCTTTCCCTCTGAGACACTGAGACATGTTAGTGGATGAACATGAGGATGATGAAGAGGCATCTGGAGAGCGTGAAGAGCTTGTCACTCCTTTCAATCGCTTGGTTTCTTCATCAATCTTCTCCAGTAGCACAAATGTATCTTCAGTTTGACCTGCTTCTTGTCTGACAACACGCTCCACTACTTCTTGCTGGTATCCCATTGTTCTGAACAATATAAGGAAATGTTATTATAAAGTTACTGTTTAGCATATATGCATGTGTTAAATACTGTATAAAAGGCTACAGTTATAAAAAGGTGTATGCAATAATAATAATAATTAATTAAAACTGTATCAACACATTTATATCCCTTTCAAATAAATAAAACACAGAGAAAGAAGCCAAGAAGAGCTGTTGAATAATGTACATAAACAGCAACAGCATAAATGTGTCATCACTGCCCTAGCATTCCTCATAATTTAATAATAAAACACAATGTATTTTATTGGCAAAAAATAAAAATCCGATTTACCTAAAAAAATTGACTAAGCAGCGGAGATTGGTTTCTGGGCTGACAGCCTCTCCATCATCCAGGTTGCCCTCACTAGTGGTCATCATGATGGGGCCGACCGTGTTGGCCTTGGAGCAGAAGGTTGAGGTTGAACAGGGGGTTTTGGATCGACAGCTGGCACTGCCCCCTCTGCCTTCTCTATCCCGTCTTTCCCTCTCACGAGCCCTTTCTGGTGAGTCCTCTCTACGCTCCAGAGAATATTGTCTCTTTGTGTCTCTGGTCTCACTTGCTGATGAGCGCCGCTTGTGGCTGGGTCGTGTACCATTGAGCAGAAGCACCTCAGGCCCCAAGCCTATTCCACCTCCTGCTTTGGGCCCTGCACAGGGGCCATTAGTCCCCTTTTCATCAAAACTAGCATCCAAGATACGGTGGGAAAGCTCAGTCACAGGAGTGCTACTCTGAGATCGATCTTGTTCCACCTCCGCTATACTCTGATTAAGTGCCTGTTAAAACAATGTAAAACAAAATCAGCCAATAAATAATATAATACATACTAATGTATGTATGTGGCACTACACCTTAGGACTAACCATCGGAGATGTGCTAGAGCCAGTGGGGCTGTGTGCCAAGCCCAGTAGCTCCTCCTTCAGGGCGCTAGGCAGAAGCAGTAACTCCATAGTGTACTTGTCATCCCTCTCCTCCACAAAAGACTTGAAAGCTCGCTTCAGTGCTGGTTCTCTGTCACTAGGTAAACTTGTTTTGTCCTGAACCAAACAATTAACATATATTTATTCATGAAGGTTGTTTTGGTTTTATTATTAACCTTTAACTAGTGAGTCACACCTGAAACAATGCTACAAACTGCTGAACACGGCTCTGAGCCATCACCACAGGTTCTGCCTGACCCAAGAGCCGCAGCCTCCCAGGCTCAGGCACCTGGACCTCTGCACTTGTGTCTCGTATGAGTCTGTCGAGGAAGAGGCCGCGAGCACCCGCGAAGATACAATGCATGTCCACAGGGTAACACTCTTCTTTTACAAGCTCTGGATCACACAGGCCTCGGATGTACTCCTGCCACACAACCACAAGAATACATGTAAGGCAGAGCAAATTGATCACATTTGTTTTCCTCATATTAATAAACAGTGGTTTCTGACACATTTTTTATTCATGAAAACACATAAAATGGCTTTCTTTGTTAAGTTCAAGAACATAAACAATAGACTGCCATGTCAAAACAAAAATAGTGGCCTTTCTTTCTCTAAAGTCTGATCTCTGCTCCAGACCACAAGCTTTTATTAACAGGAGATTGGCTGTGAGACATCATATCAGAGCATATCAATATTATTAGGGATCTCGATCTTGATTTAAACATAATCACACAGCTTTAAAAATAAAATAGTAGTGGATCATAGTATACTACTCTTCTTATGACACAATAAAGGAATCTCCTGGTAAACAGAACAGTGACTGGGCTGAAAGTGAGAGACATTTTTCGCACATTAGTCTAAACAAAAATCCTTCAGATAGTTTCGGAGCGTAACATGATGACTCAGAATCAACGTCAGATGTAAAATACAACTGGGTGTGGAAGAAGGACTCATTAGTTATAATGTCATCACAAGTTAATCCAAGCAGGGGGAGTGGCAATATACACTTTACTCAACTGTTTAGCATATAGTTACTAGGGTACAGGAATGACTTTTCTGCCCAGGGCTTCTTAGCTGATTTGATTAAGTTGCACTTGAAGTCATATTTGTGTAATAGCGAAAGCTGAGAGTGAATGAGTATTTGACTGAAACACAGCGCAATCTATGCTAATCAGTGAGCACTGGCACACCTGTCCAGTACAGCTGAGGGACGGTCTACTCGTGTAAAACGCATCATTCAACTTCATTGTTTTCAGCAACTTCTTACCTTGGCTTTCGACACACTGTCTCTATTCCCCAGGAGCTTCAGCCAGATCTGACGCGATGTTTTGCTTCCCGTGTGGTCCAACAAACCAATAATAGTAAAGGCCACCTTAAAAACCTGTTCCACCCTCGGCTTCGCACATTTCAGCTCTTCCTCTTTGTCCTCCAGAACCGTAAACTCGTCCACCGTGTTACCGTCTTGCATGGGTCTCCCAGGCCCGACAGGGAGCTTGCCACTGGGCTGCTCATCGTACGTTAGCTCGGTGCCTCGTCTCAACCCGAGGAGGGGCCGCGTTGTTGACATCTTGTCCACAGCTTCCTCCTTCGCTTTAGGAAGTTCGCTTTACAGGTCCCACATCTGAAAGATCGAGGGACCTACATGGACTAACATTTTATATGTAAGGTTTGTCCCTGGACCCCAACAGCCTTCACAGAGCCTGGCGACATGGGCTCAGGTGAAGAAGCTAAACGCTAGAAACGCGGAAGCCCCGAGTGACGTATCCGGAAAGTCCCACATGACGCCATCAAAACACGACAGTTCAGATGTTTGGTCTAATTTTTCAAATCCCTGTCAAATCAAACAAATGTAGCTTTGTCATCCCAGAAAGATTTCTGCTCAGACAAATCGTTATACATTGATATTGGAAATGTATTGTTTATACGAGCTAACTAGACTTTTTATTTTTATTTTTATTTTAATCATTTGTAAAATTTAGATTGTTAATTTCAGACATGACCTATCTGCCCCCGACACGAGGTGGACATGTTTATATACTGACAATAATTGCAATGCTGTTTTATTGTCAGTTACAAACAGAAATCAGGCTCTGTTCTAGCGTTGTCCTACGTAGCAAAACAACAGTTTTATTTTATTTGTATTGTGATTTGAATGTCT
>JACN01080760.1:0-34425 GCA_000787155.1 Scartelaos histophorus | reverse complement strand
AGAGAGAGAGGGGGGGAAGAGAAAGAGGGAAGTAGGAAGGAGGGAGAGAAAGAGAAAGAAATGGAGCTCCCCTAAAGAGAAAACAACGGAGAGAGAGCGAGAGGGAGAGAGAGAGAGAAAAGGAATGGAGAGAGAGAGCACAAGAGAAATGAGATCTAGAGAGAGGGAGAAAGAGAGTGAGGGGACAGAGAAAGAAAGAAAGAAATGGAGGGGAGATAGCACAAGAAGAAAGGAGAGATGGAGAGAAAGGATGAAATGGGGGCAGAAAGCACAAGAGAGGAGAGAGAGAGCAAGAGAAGAGAGAAAGAATGAGAGAGAAATGGAGAGAGAGCACAAGAGAAAAGATGTAGAGAGGGAGAAAGGGAGGAGAAAGAGAAAGAAAGAAATGGAAGGCAGAAAGCACAAGAGAGAGGGAGTGTGAGAAAGAGAGAGAGATGGAAAATTGTTGAGAGTTAGAAACAGAGAGTGAAAGAGAAGAGGGGGAAGAGTGAAAGAGCGAACGAGCGGAGGGCCTTTGAACGCATCACATGTCGGACTGCTCCGGGGACACTGGCGGTCTGCGGCGGATCCAAGAGCTTTGTGTTCATTCATAGCGTGATTAATTAAATCGATGAAAGCGCACACTGTTAGCAAATTACTTCTCGTGCGATGTCACCGAATACAGCTCCGTGCGAGGAACCGGAGAGCAGCGTTCACAAGAGGACTGACCCTGGACTGAAGAGGCCGAAGAACTACACCAGGACGAGGGATCTAACGGGCCAATATTGGAACTGACACTGAAAAATGTGCTGGATCGGATATTGACTTCCAGATATCCCGAT
Source organism: Scartelaos histophorus (assembly GCA_000787155.1). Taxonomy (NCBI): domain Eukaryota; kingdom Metazoa; phylum Chordata; class Actinopteri; order Gobiiformes; family Gobiidae; genus Scartelaos; species Scartelaos histophorus. The sequence goes on along the minus strand of JACN01080760.1, from coordinate 33,604 downwards.
TGGACGTATGAATTTACATAAAAAGACTATTTACTGGTCATAGTTGGTCAAGAGTTTTGTCTTATTTTGCTTTTGTATAAAGGAAACCTACAAAAATAAGCACTGGACCAGAGCCAGCACAAACCAAATCTAAACCAGGACTAAAGGAGGACTCAATGACAGCAATACTGCCAAGTCCAGTGCACGGATTTGAACTTGTCAAACTCTATTCTGTCAGTTCGTACAGCTGGACAGTTGTGAAAATGATGCCTTGTGGTTGTGCAAAAATGACGGACTGACTGACAGTTACATTTTCTACGCAAGCTCTAAAAATACCACTTCATTATGTTGGAAAAATCAACCCAAATATTCAACAGTGTCTATTTTTTGCCAATGCTTGTTATTCCATGGCCAATCTTGACAGCAAATAAGTTCTACACGGACTAGAAAACTGTTTGAAAGCTTCCCAGAGTATTGGTGCACATGAACACTGAACATTTTACACAAATCAATCAACTATATCGTATTTTGGCAGGATATTTTTTTCCCACATTCTCCATTAAAATGAATGGGACTCCTGCTTAACCGCAAGTCCCATTAAGAAAGTTTGTGTTACATTTCCAAACCCATCTCTACTTTGATTCCAAGAGATCTTAGACTCTGGTAAATTAATATAAAAACAACCAAAAACTCCAGATCTCAGACATCCCAATCATAAGGCACAATATTAGAGCGAGGAGTTCAGCAAAACAAATGCGTCTTACCTTTTCACTTTTGACCTTCTTGAGCGTCTTGCATTCCCCGTTCTCCACCTCGTCCGGCTCGGTTTTCAGTGCTGGTACTATCCCAACGCTTTCAAGTGCAATATTCCCCATTTGATTAGCGTCCGCCAGCTCCGTAGACTGGGAGTTCTCAAAGGCCGTGGTGCGACTGTTCCCCAGCACCACTTGGGCCTGAGACTGGAGCTCCTTCTCGGACAGAGCTCCATCGCTCTTGTCCTTCTTACCTTTCCCCACGGCCTCCTTCTCCTTCTTACCCCCCACCACCCCCCTGGAGGCCTTGCCCCCCTTCTCCACGCCCTTAGCCGTGGAGTTGTTGCCCGTGGCTGTTGTGTTCACAGCCGGGGCGGTGGGCTCCATTTGAGTCCGCCCTGTAGTGTCCTTCTTCCCCATTTCTACAGAGGATGCTTTACTGTTATTGTCTTTCGAGTTCTTAGTGCGCTTGTACTTGGCTTTGCTCTCCTTGCCCTGAGCTCCGGACACTGGGCTGACAAAGCGGATGTTTTCAGGCAAAGAGGCCACAGCGTTGGTGGGTGCCGTCAGTCCGTCCTTGGTGCCGGACATTTCCAGTTTGTCTTTTTCCAAATCGGCGTCCAGGTCGATGATCAGATTGCCCACGCCGATGTCCCACTCATCCCCGCTGTCGTAAGTGTCCACCGCATTCGAGTCCACACCTTTCCCGCCTGCAGTGCCACCACTGAGGGACATTTTAGTGCCAACGGGCCAGGATCGCCTCGGGGAGGTCCAGCAGGGACGCCAGGCTTAGAGAAGGCTCACGGTCTGCACGTCCCCGGCCCATTGAACCACATTATGTTCCTGAAAGCACAAGAAAAACAAGTTAGCCTCATATTCATCTAACGCAAACATGTGATGAGATTACAGCTGATGACCACTTTAAGTACAAAAACATACAGAATAACTAATGATTTCTGAAAAAATGATTTGGTTCCATGGTAATCAGAGGTACTACAGGTATGTGGCGAATTATTATGAAATTTGAACGTTTAAACCCTCTAAAACCAAACCCTAACCTTTACAGCTGATGATCTATTTGGTTTGTGAGCTAGTTTAACATGGTGTGTGGGACTTTCAAACACAACAATATCCAGGCATTCCAAAGAAGTCAAAATCACAGGAGGAATAGTATAGTTAAAAGGCTTTTATTTAAATGGCCAACATGTTTCGACCACGCATGTTTGGCTATGGCCATTTAAATAAAGGCCTTTTAACTGTACTTTTCCTCCTGCAATTTTTAGTTCTTTGGAGTGTCTGGATTTTGCTGTGTTTGAAGATTTGATCCTAGTACCTCTAGCTGTTCTCACTGAATGACACACCTTCACCAAACAGCCACATTTTTGTTTTTTCTGTACAGATGGTGTGTGGGACTGTTGCAATTAACAATTCAGCACAAAATATTCTTCTTAATGGTCAAGGGTCCTCACCTTCAGGAAGCTAAACACATAACTAACCAGGGGGACATTTTATGGTTACAAATGAGTTTGGACAAAAAACAATTAGTATTTATAATAAGCATAATAAGCTCAAGCTTCAGTCTACACCTTTTCACTCTGTGTATGTTAAATGTCAGAATACATCTGTGACTAAAAAAAAAAATGTATCAAAAATCAATCAAATAGTCAACCCAAAACCACAACAAAGAAATCATAAAATACACTCAAGTAGTCATCTTTTACAGAGAAGTCCAGACTCCTGTAGCCTCTCCACAGTAATCATGTTATTATGATTGCTCTCTGGCCTCTCCAAATGAGCTGTAACCCTCTAAACCCAAACCCTAACCTCTCCAAACAAGCTGTAGAACAGCTGCAGAACATCCACAACGCTGCTGCTCGGGTCCTGACAAGAACCAGGAAGTAAGAGCACATGTGTTCTGGTCTCAGTCTTTTGTGGCTCAGAGAATAGACGTTAAAGCTTTGTGTATGAATGTGCCTAACTCTAACCCTAATGAGAAGAAGTACAATAATGTATACATGCTCATATGTCCAACTTTGATTCTAGTTTTAGTTTTGATGAGTTAAGTCCATTAATATGTATCAACAAACAAGTCCACAATGGAGTCAGGCACATCTCAAAAGCAGTATTTCAATCCAATGATGCGCTAACCTCTACCCAGATTCAGAACAGGGGAATCAAACCCCCCTCTCTCTCTCTCGACTGTGCCTCTAAGTGAAACATATTTAGTGGCCACAGACGAACAAGTGTTTTGATCCAGTAGCATGAAGCTGTGAGATCACCGCTGTGGCGCTCCCGGCTCCTCTCTCCATAATCACTTCCCACAGTCGCCATGGTAACGGTGGGAAGGAGCCTGGTTGGTGCTTTGACAGCCCTGGTGGCCCTGTGCTTGTGACTGGCTCTGCTCTGATAGTGTCACGCCTGATCAACAAGGAGCACACTCACACTCACACAGCAGTGTTCAGAGCCAGGCCTTTAACAGGACGGCTCATGCAGGCTTACACATCTATGATGAATATGCCCGAGGAGACTTTGGTGGGGTTTTAACATACCATTTTTTACACAGAGCTCAAAGGAATCCAAACAAAAACAGCAACTCCTCACAAATCAAACCTAAAGACTAAACCAAGACTAACAAAAGACCCATTCTCTCTCAGCATACATTATATTCAACCATTCAACAAAAGATATTCAGCCTGGCCACAACCCTAACAACACAAATCTATAGAATGTTATTTAATCTGAATTCCAGCAAGTATGAGCAAAGTATTTTTGACTATGAATAAAACTGAATAAAAAACAGATTAGTCTGTACTGTCCAATGCCAATGGAAGAGAAAGGTTAGAGATATGAATTGATGACATGACCTGTGTCCAATTGTCTAATTTCAAAATAATTCCCCACATACCTGTAGTATGTTCCATGTAGTACCTCCATGGAACCAAATCATTTTTTCACAAATCATGAGTTATTCTGCATGTTTTTTGTACTTAAAGTATTCAAATATCATGTGGTGCCGTCTGCCCTTAACTCATGATTTTTAAACTTCTTTAAAATCACATTTATTTATTTATTTTTGGTCATATTTTCTGAAGTGTTTTTAGTCCCACGTGAAATTTCATCTTTCTTGAATAGATATTTCCCCCATAATATTCAAACAAATATTGTACGAGCGTGTCCATTTTTTTCAAATCTCATGTTTTCATGTTTTCAAATCTCAGTCTCATGTTCATATGACTCAGAACTTAGATTAACATCCCAACCATGTTTTAGAAAATAAAACTATTTAAGGTTATTCTCAGTCGCACCACATGACATTTTTTAACTTTGCAGCCAATTCATGTACATACAAACTAAAAATACTTAATATAAATGTCAAACATTTATGCACCTGACATTGGAAATATTTGATATATTTTTGAAATCTGCCTGTTGAAAATCCCTATACATCATTTACCCAGATACATGACCTGAGATGTTTGATTTCTTAATAGATACAGCTTTTTTGGCAAATAGCTTCCAAAATAAATGTTTATCTACCGTTACATAAAATGCTTAATGTTTGTATCACAAGGAAGTGTATGCAGATTGCACTCATACCATTTTCAAAAGGTAATCACAACAAAATTTGGAAACGAATTTGAATTGGCTTAGACGTTTGGCCATTCTGAATGGAGAGTGATGTTCTTGAGAAATTAAATCGAAAATGCTCCAGCCGAACCTCTGTGAATGAGGTTTGGAGCAGAGAAAAATATGCGTTGATGGCAATTCCACAAAAATCCATACTGTTGTTTCAGAAATATCTATAGAGATTTGTACTTGTACTAGCAAGACAATCAAATCAAATACTGTAACTGTGGAGACATACCACGCTGGATTACACAAACAAATGAAACTAAAACATCAGATATATTTGATAAGGACACCACACTGCGTTATTGTTAAAGGTTTTATATTACGCAAAATTAACTCTTGAGTTTTAAATCATGTTAGAATGCTGTTATCTCCTCAAAAACATACCTGGAGTTGTGTATTATTTCATTTACATGTTTGTGTAACCCTTTATAATTAATCTTAGTTAATCTTAAAAGCTCAAAATGCTCTGTTCCATGTTAACTTCCAAGAGAACTGGTAATTCCAGGGTTGAAATAATCTAAATAACTCTAGTGATGGTGTAAGGAGTTTCAAAAAATTGTCGAGCACTTCCTGTTTTACCATATTATAAAATTAGATTAAAAAATAGGGGAACATGGGCCCTTTAAAAGCAGCAGCAAGTATAAAAGTTCCGGCGTAATGTGGGGCAAGCGGCGAGAGCATGAATGAGTCGAGACAACAGCAGTTTGTCTTGTTTGCTGAGAAGCCGTGCTCAAAGGTCAGAGCTCGTCTAATCTTTCAACGCGCCGTTCCAACACAAACAAATGAGTCTCGGCGCATCTCCGCTCCAGAGCCGGGGCTTCTGCATCGGGCCCACGCGCTGGCAACACTCTGGGGAGGCGTCGTGGTGGTGGAGCTAAAAATGAGCCATCTAAGCCGGAAATGCCCTTACAGCCCACTTATCTGCAGATCTAACAAAAACATCCGTGTATCCTTCGTCCATTGGTTTTTTTAAAATGAAACCAAAAATTAAAAAAATTAAACACTCTCAACTCTTTTCTTTTTTTTCAGTTTTTGATTTGGTGTTTAAAGGAATAATGGAAAAAAAAAATAATAACAGCGGTTTCCTGTTTTCCTCCTGGTCCTAATATTTAGTGTGGACTGATCCAGGTCTAAAGCAGGTCTAAACCAGGACTGGACAAGGACTGGACCAGGACTGAACCAGGTCTAAACCAGAACCAAACTCCTGGTCCTAATATCCAGTGTTGACTGGACCAGGACTGGACCAGGACTAACCCAGGACTAGTCAAGGTCTAACCCAAGTCTAAACGAGGTCTAAACCAGGACTAAACTAGGTCTAAACCAGTACCAAACTCCTGGTCCTAATATCTATTGTTGACTCGACCAGGACTAACCCAGGACTAACCCAGGACTAACCCAGGACTAACCCAGGACTAAACCAGGACTAAACCAGGACTAAACCAGGACTAAACCAGGAATAAACCAGATCTAAACGAGGTGTGAGAACCGGGGTAAGGGGAGCGGAGACCTGGTCCAGTCCCGGTCCAGTCCCGGTCCAGTCCCGGTCCAGTCCCGGTCCAGTCCAGGTCCAGTCCAGGTCCAGTCCCGGTCCAGTCATAGTCCACTCCTGGTCCAGTCTTTTAGTTATCTTATTTTTTGTTTTATTTTGAAAAACAAATGAATGATACATGGATTCAAGAAGTCCATGAACACCCAGATACTGGGACATGGCAAAGGTTGATAGTGTGGTGCACTATGTAACATTTTGGTTGCAGTCCGCCAGGAATGTTCCACAGTATGACATTAAACAGCTCTACTTTTCATGTATTCAATCATAGGTGGTTTTATAGCTCAAAAATACCTAAAAAATAAAAAAACAGACATTCTGACTGTGAACAGGTCCACCTCTCCAGAGATCTGATCTGTAACTTGGTCTGGTTTGGTCTCCATCATGGAGAAAAGCCTTTGAAAGATCCTCCAGAAAAGTTGCACAATGCACCTTCAAGAGCAATTTTGGAATTGAGAGTGAATAAAAGTTATTGGCAACCAGCTACTAGAGATGGATAGAAAAGGGGATATTATCAAAAGAGATGTGCAAAATTACTGTAAACTGTAAAAACTATACTGTAATTCCATCAATCATTGAATTTAAATGAAAAAGAGCTGATGAAAGACAATAAAAAGATCCCTGCAGCGTAGTCCAGCGTGGTTCACTTGCCGTTCTGACCAGTAACATCACAAGACCATTTTGAGGAAGAGTGAGCGTGCAGTCAGGTATGAAAACAGACTAAACAGGGGTCTGAAAACGGGGAAGATGAGTCTGCTGGGAAGATGAAAGACTAAAGAACACCCACAGTGTAATCCTCTGACCAACGAGAAGTGATAAAGTGATGTGTGCACTTCACTTTAGTGTCCATTTTGTGCAGCACTTGAACCTGAACCGCACTGTATTACCGAAGGACTGCAGCTACAACACTCTGATAATGTATAGACTGTATAAAGAAGTGGACTAAGGGAGTGTGATTTCACCCATAGCGTTCTACTCCAGTCAAACGAAGCTCACCAAGGGTAGCAGTTATAGGTTTGAATTTGGAGCCAGGGTAATTTAGGAATAGGAATTTAACAGCAAAATAACAACAAACCCAATATTTATACAATTAAAGATATTGCAATTCAGCAAACTGGTTGAACTTCTTATATAAAGACTTATGTACAAATCAGCAAATCTTGCCCACTTATCTCCAAAGTCATGATAATTTGAACAGAATTGAAATCTTTTAAAAATCCAAAATCAGTCAACAACAACAATGGAAAAAAAATGTTTCAATCAAAGGTGTGAGCTTATGGAACAATCTATATGAAAAACTCAAAGCTTCAAAATCTAATCAAGTCTTTAAATGAAATGCCAAACATGATATGCTAAAAAGTAATATATTCCAAGTCAACTGGAGCCAGAAAATCTCAACACAATCTAACCCTAACCCCTAACCCTAACCAATCTAGAATCCAAACGAATGAATATGAGCTTTCCACTAATACCGAGATGCTCCGTGTGCAAACAAAGGGACAGGCCAATGAGTTAAGGCCTCTCAGAGTAAGTGGTTAATCCCATGGTCTGGACATAGAGGAGCTGGGGGATGGGGGGTTAAGAGGAGCTGTGCACTGTAGCGACTGGGACAGAGCCGGGGTTAGGTGTGATTATGTACATAGAACCTGGATGGAAAGGTTCTTTTGAATCAACATTGCAAATGTTACTTTTGGAAGATAATAAGCAATCGTCTGTCTTCTAATATTCCTTGTTCACCTTTGGTTTTGAGTCTTAACAACATGTCCATGCAAGAAAAAATAGTTGCTGTTAGATAGAAACCTGCTCATTCTTTATCTCACCGCCCCTGGGTACTGTCATTTATCGATATTGCTTATTTAGAATTGTCCACGCCGTGCATCCATAATGCAAAAGCAAAAACTATTCAGATACCGATTGGGTCCAGAGCTGATCTTAAAGCCACCTTGTTATGAGGTATAGACCATTGAGTAGTTAAGCGATGTGTTGTTAGAATTTTGTCTAAGTTTAATATAGTTTATTTTCAAGTATTTTCAACACGTAAAATTTTAAAATGTAGTTTCTTTTGAACTTTTTCAAATATTTACAATGTCACAAAACACAAACAGCACTCTCTCTTTTGGATATGGAAATCTAGGACAATCAAGTCACTACTACAGGGGGCAAAGAAGAATTTATGAGCCGTTAAAGTTTAGAGAAAGAGCTGGAAAAACTAAAGTTTTATATGTTTTATACATATATAAGTTTCATACTTTTACTGGTCTTTGGTGTAACTACTGGTTGCAAAGATCAAGTAGTTTGATATATCCGGAAATTCTTCTTCTGGCTATGATTCTACCGAATCCAAGTAGAAATCGGTGCTCACATTGTACGATCGATATTAGAGATTGATTTTAGCCTTTGCAAGTAGTTTTTTTTCGCTCATCTGAGACTAGAGATTTCAGATATTTGGAGAGAGATGGAACACGCTCGTTCTGTTTAGCTCCATGTTTGATCTGGTGTGCCCAGTGTCATGGCGGCGTAGTTACCGTTGCTATGGAGTCACGTGAAGGTGCAAAGCCTCTATTATTTAAAAATGATGAGCTTTTTACCATGTTATAATGTTGAGCAAACCCTACTTGAACACTCCTTACAGGTCATAGTACGATTCTTTCCAATGCTCAGCCCACAAGCCCACATCACACATGCTCCCACACAACAATTCTCCATAAATACACAAAACATTACATGCTATAACTTCTCATGCTGTAACATGTCAAGCAGGTATGGCCACATGGGTGGACATTCCCTCTGAACCAGTTACTCTTTAAGTAGAATACAAAAAACGAGCCACACTACATTTAGAACTCCATTTCAGTACTACAGAATAGACTTGATACTCAATACCGATTCTGATACCATGATGATAATTAAAAACGCTCTTTCTTTAGACAATAGAAGGTGATTTTCAACATTTAATCATGGCACTTTTTTCTTTTCTGTATAAACCTCCATGGTCCAGATAGTTTCCATAGTGTCCATGGGTGTGCTCTTATACATGTTCTGATACAGCTAAAGATCTGTCTAAATCTTTTAAAAGGTTCACTTCTGTCCTGTGAATGTGACTTTTTTTTAGCATCAACATCTTCTCAAATGAATATCTAGTTTTCTTACTCCAGCAGTTTTAATATCTGATTTTTGGTACTTCTGACAACCGTGGAATGACCAAGAGAAAGTATTGCGCTGGTGACAGACGATGAAATGAACAGGGCTCGTCAGCAGTGCCCTCTCTCCAAAGCTCTTGATAAAGCCTGGCTCATTTGCGAGCGCAGCAGTCTTGCCAAGCACTTAAGTGGAATGATCACACAGTGTTCTCATGCGCGCTCTATTAGACCAGTGTAAATACAACTCCTCCTTGATGAGCTTATCAGGCCCAATCCTGACGCTTCTCCAATAATATGACAGCATCCGAGGAGATAGGACGGGATATGAGCTGGCGTTCTGCTCCATTACTGTTGGCACGGCGATTAAATGATTCTCCAGGAGTCAATTTACAACACAATACGATTTACAACGCGGAGTCGAGCAGTTTTTGTGTCGATGATGTTTTAATAGGCCGCCGCTCCTTTGATTTCTACTAAACTTGTTGCAATTTGGTGTATCTGTGGCCATTTTTTAACAGCGGGAAGTCGAGATAAATCGATACAGTATATACGAACTGTAGGCCATAAATCGTCAGGACACTCAGACATGTTGTTTTGGCCAACCTGGTGCCTGCAGGGTACGCATAAAGCTTTATTTAATCAAGATGTGTACGAAAAATAATTGATTCAGTGATACATCCCGATACTTCATGGCGCGATTCTCCTAACGATTCAAGATGTGTCTGAATTGATCCATTTCCATTTAGCGTTCATGATTATTTCATCCAATGTTGGTGTATTCAGCTATTGAGTCTGATGATTCAATACATATTCATGATATATTCCAATACCAATACTAAAACAAAAAACGATATATTGCGATTTACCAATAATTACTTCTATTAATACAGTCTCCTTCATGAGAACACAACTGTATGAAATGTAATTCATAAAAATGTTTAAATAATCAAAACAGTGAATGTAAGTAATGAATATTTGTGAAAAATACTGAAAAATCAATTCAAATCCATTTTGAAAATTGTGCAATGAAGTATCACGATATATCACTGAATTGATTTTTTTCTAACACCCCAATATTCAAACAGAATATTATACATTTTTATTGATAAACAAAGAGCTTTACATTGTGATATTAGTATTGTGATATATGGTGATATATTGTGACAAGCTTAATTGTGATATGTATTGTATCAATAGGATGAATTAATTTAAACACTTTTACTTTTTCAGCGTGTGACTGCTGTAATCTCGTACAATCTTATAGTAAAACAGGGCAGTGGGTCAGTTTGTGGTCAATTTAAATGACATGAAATGGCATGTGGGGAAATAAGTCAATATTTTTGGGGCAATATTTAGGGATAATTTTGATTATGGGCTATTGGATTCTCTGGATGCGAAACAAATGGTATCAACATCGGCCATGAAAAAACAAAACTAAACATACTGGTCGATCTGTAGTGGGAAGGCTCTGCTGAGAAGGGAAGAATGATCTGGGAATCAAACCTGTGACTTTCTTGCATTACCACACTTAAGTTAACTGTAAAAGGTAACTTGAAAACTATCTCCCCATGGCGTCACAAGGTGGAACAGATCATTTTGAGCTTCGGAGATGTCGACGAATTCATAATGCAGGGTTACACAAACATGTGTGAAGGAAACAAAACAACTCCACGTCTATTTTTGAGGAGGAAACAATTCTAACATGGCTTAAAGCTCTCAAGAATCAGTTTTCATTCTATTACCATTATATGACAGCTGGTTTAAGTCATGACTAAAGGAGAAAGTTGGCGTTTAAATCTATCCAACTGGTTCCTCGCTTGCACAAAGCCTCAGGCAACAGGCAACTTTAGAACGGCTTTTTTTAGATGGGAAAGTAAAACATGTGGACCACCAACGCACAATCAACCAGCAAGAGTTATACACAGACGCACACAGCTCTTTCTTGTCACAAAGTGCTATTTTTACAATACACTTTATGGAGTTAACACAAAATATAGTGATTTACAAGAGAAATGCTTGGTAGCTTTAATATAGGTTGTGCTATGGTATTACTAATCAAAGTTGAAATGTTCTATATCACACAAAATGGACTCTTGTGAGCTTGTCAGCTACATCAAAAAACATACCTGAAGTCGTGTTTTGTGCTCTGTTCATGAAGAGGTAGTTTTCAAGTTAACAGCTACTTTGGGTCATTAGAATTTGGCAATACTAGAACTGAAATGATCCAAATGATTCTAGTGAAGGTGTACGGAGTTTAAAAACACAATGGAGCACTTCCTGTATTAGCACATGACATCACAAGGTGGAACAGAGTATTTTAAGTGTGAGAATGACACAGAAAACACACATCAAAGTTCTTTTAGAGCTATAAATGCAAGAAGCGGCAAAATAAAAGTGAAAAAAAAAGCTTAGCGCACTCAGTTTTTTATTTTTAAATAACATTTCACCAAAAAGACTTCGTTTTTTTCTTGCTTTCTTGTATGACAGTATGACAAGAAAGATCAACAAATGTGTGTCTGTGTTCAACAAATGTGAATGAAACAAAACACAACTCCAGATACATTTGTGATGAGGAAACATTATAACGTACAATCCGAAAACCTTCATTAAAAAACTTTTTCATTCAAGGCACAAGAGGCAGTCAAAACGGCCACTCTAAAAATATGTACTCATTAATCGCCGAAATGAAAATACTGAAAATCGAATGTTGAATGGAGTCATTTTTCTGACCTTTTTGCCACAGAAGCACTGACCCTCCACGCGCCCTTACTCGGATCACGCCACGCTAACGGTCCAAAATGGCAGCTGGCGCACTTTACGCCGAGGGCCGCTGATGATTCATTTAGGGGGCAACTCGCCGCCCCTCCTCCCTCCTGCCCCTCCTCCTCGGGTGGTCAGGAGGTACAAGTGTTCGACAGCCTGAGCGGGGATAACTCTGAAATGTGTTGTTCTTACTGAGAGGCCATCTGTGCAGACACTGTCCAAATTTAGCTGCCCGTTTGACTGCGCTCACACACCTCTCGCCGCTAATGCTCCCTACAACTCAGCTGACAGCGCATACGCAGAGGTGGTGGTTGTGCGACGATTCGATACGCGATATGTGGCTTGCGATACGATATTATCATAATGTGGTCATAGATGTGATAATCGACAGCAATATTTCTTTGTTACACCACTTCATGTGCCAAATTTATACAAAATATATCCATTTTAATGAGCAAAACAGTAATAAGCTACAAATTCGGTCACAAAAAGATACTCCCCAAAAATGTATGTTAATATATTAATAAAGCAGACCATGATAACGATACTGTGTCACCTAATTTAATGTTATAGATATTTTGATATTTTGAAATTTTTGCACCCCCCTGATTTTCAGTGAGGTAAGTTTTTATTCATCCTTACACCTGCTACAATAACTCTCTTATGTAACAGATAATACTCCCTACAACTGTACAACTCATCCTTATGTAACAGAATACTCCAACTACGGTTTTATTTGTAGATTAAACAAATCCGACAATGAAATAATGTTACTCACAAATATGAAGTTCTGAAGGCTCCTACAGCTCCACTCAAACAGTGAGATATAGGACTACATTCATAAGATAATACTCCCTACAACTGTACAATAACTCGCCCTTGTTACAGTTAATACTCCCTACAACTGTACAACAACTCACCCTTATGTAACAGATAATACACGGGTGTTACAAGGGTGAGTGGTCATACAGTTGTAGGGAGTATTATCTGTTCCATAAGGGTAAGTTGTTATACAGTTATAGGGAGCATTGTCTTTTACATAAGGGTGAGTTGTACAGTTGTAGGGAGTATTATCTGTTACATAAGGGTGAGTTGCACAGTTGTAGGGAATATTATCTGTTCCATAAGGATAAGTTGTTGTACAGTCGTATGGAGTATGGTGTGAACATAGCCGTGTGTCTCTCACAAAATCGTATAGACGTATGACGACAAGCCTGATCTTCTGAGCGTACACTGGGCTTAGCAGATTCTAAGGTACATTCTGAACATCACGTGCAGGCCTGTGTTTGCTTCTTGCGCACAGATGGCGGGGTTGGTGCGGCGCTGCAGCTGTCCCTGTGAGGCTGGCCAACAGTTGTGCTCCAATTTGTCCGACACCTCTACAAAAGAAGTGCTGTGACCCTACCGGCGCCTGTCCTACTGTACCGCCCTCCCCCAACCGGTCACCCTCAGAACTAGGGATCCAGCTTTGGCAGTTCCGATGCCAATTTCAATACTGTAGCTTTAAGTATCTGATATAAACCAATACCAGTGCAGAGAATAGTTAATTTCTTCGCTTAAGACTTAACCATTATAAAAAAAAACCAAAAAAACTGTTATGTATCTCAAGTAACCACAGAACAGCTCTATAAAACAAAAGGTCAAACATTATGAGAGTTTCTGCACTGCAAAAACTAAAATCTAATCAAGTTAAGATGACTTGAATGAAGAGAGTTTTAGCATGATTTGATTTCATTTCAGTTTCACTTGACAAGTAAAATAATCTACCAATGGAAAAAGATTTTTTTACTTAAATATGAAAGAATATCTTGGTATGCCTGCAAAGCCTGCAGATATCTGATACCAGTATTGGATCGGGGAATCTCAATTCAAAACCTTCCAGAGAAGTGTCCCAGCTGAGAGACCAGTGGTGGAAGATAACAAAGTACAAACGCCAAAGTACTATGGAACTTTTTGGTTGGGGGTCCGTCACCTGCTTGTTTCTGTGGAGATGTCATTGCTCTGCCTGGAATGTTCTACCTTACACCTTTATTGCTCAAAAATAATAAAAAAAACATTCATTCTGACTACGAGCGGCGTCACCTCTCCACAGATCTGACCTGGAACTTTGTCTGGTTTTGTTCTCCATGAAGGTAGAAAGTTTTAATGCCATATTGCAAAACATTCCAGACAAAGCAATAACATCTCCGCGAAGAAAAGTTTCAGAATTCCTCAAACAATACACGTAGATTGTAAATAGAATGTCACCCATAGCGTTGGATTGCAACCAGATGAATCCTTTCGAAGCCATTTTATCAGCTAATCTGTATCCAAACACAAAAGGACTCAAAACAAAAGAAGTATACTGAAGGTAGTTGCTCTCACCAATCACCTTCAGAACCTCCCGGAGTAATGTCCAACTGCTATATCCCCATCTCAACCCCTTTTCACCGTACCCATCCATCAGAGCAGAGAAAGTGCAGCCGAGCTAAGAGTTTTCTGTTTGGCGTTACGAGGCGGAATAAACAACAAATGTGTTTTATCTCCAAACAGGCCACTGGCACAGAGCACAGCACTCACATTATAAAGGAGATGTCAAGTCGCTCACAGCTGAAATGTGCTAAAAGGAGAACAACAAACAATGGGGAAAACTGCAAGAGGCGGCTCGAAAGGAAACCAAAATATACTCTGAAGTCTCCAATGCACTGCACAGTTTGGCGATTTGTGGCTAAATCAGCACAGCTACTGCAGCATTTACTGTGAGTGTAATCAAATAATGGTGTGCATATCCAGTGGACCTTAGCGTACTGGTCAGCATTAGCCGCAAAAGAGCGTGATCAGCAAAATTCGAGTCCTATAAAGGTATGGTGTAAAGGTGTGTGCTCTTACTGTTTTATAGTACGATAAGTACTATAAGTACTATAATTAAAAACAAATCTACATGTGCCTTAACCTTTATTCTCAGTATGTGCTGGGGTTTGGGTAGTGAGGATTCAGATGGAAACCCAACAGAAGGACTCACATGAGGCTCAATTTGCTTTCTGATTGGATTTTCATCTTGAGAACCAAAGCTCCAACGTATAAAATCGATAAGCTGGTCATTATCTCCAACGTTTTTGTAATTAACAATACCGCAATGCCAATTTATTCTTATCAGTAGAAGCTATATTTGATTTGAAAGAGTCTACAGGAACTAAAAAAGGTTTAAAAAAATTTCATAATAATTCCCCACATACCTGTAGTACCTCTGACCTCTACGGAACCCAATCATTTTTTCAGAAATCATGCGTTTTTCTGTTTTTCTGTTTTTTGTTCTTAAAGTGTTAAAATGTTCATGTGGTGTGACCGTCCGCCCTTAACTGATTATTTTTTTTTTTTCCTTTTTCAAAATGACTCTAAATAGGATCAACTTTATTTTCTTTCTTTTTTGGTATATTTTCTGAAGTGTCGTGTAGTCCCACTTGAAATGTAAACTTTCTTGAAAAGATATTCCCTCATAATATTCAAACAAATATTGTCTTAGATTAACATTAAAACCTTAAAACTATTTTAAGGTTATTGTTGGTTACATGACATGACACCTGCCATTTTTAAGGTTGTAGCTAATTAATGTGCTAAAAAAACCTAAAAATGCTTAATATAAATGTTTAAGATAGATTTATGCACCTGACATTGTAAATCTTTGAAAAAGCTCAATAGAAACTACATTTTAAAACTTGCCTGTTGTAAATCCTTATACGTTATTGACCCTTATAACATTTAAAATCTCTCGATAAGTCTTAAGTACACAGTTCTTCACAGCATTAGTTCCCAGTCACATCTTTTATCACCACTCATGAGTGTAACTGCACTGATGCGTGTTTTGCCTGAGGAACACACTGAAACTAATGAAAAACATCTCCTTACCTGAGCATTTGATTAGCAGATATGCTGAACTGAGAGGCTCACAGGTTAATTCCACTCTTTGCATTAGCAACACAGTAAAGCTCCGGCACATTTTCAATTTCCCTTGTGACATAGTAAATAAAAAAACATGAAGAATAAATGTAGTAGGCAGTAGTGTCATCAGTGTCTAATAGTGCCTCTCCAAGCCTGATTCTAGTGTCATTGGGATTCAAGTACACACAACTTTCTGCAGCTGTGTTACAGGGCTGGGAATCCCTCATGATTCGATACAATAGTCAATACATGGCTCAGGATACTACATTGTCACGTCGGGGTGTGCGTTGCCATTAATCTGGTGATGTGATACATATCACAATATCCCTGTTATGATATACTGATTTATCAATAATTACGTACAATATTATGGTCGAGTACAGCTTCATGAGACCAAAATTGGATAAAATACATGACAAAATACAAAAAAATACATTAAAAAATTGATTCGGATGCATTTTGAATCGATGCAAGAATCACAGATTGAAGTATCGCGGTATATCACTGAATTGATTTTTACTTACACCCATATCATGTGTATTGCAACAGTATTTTTGTTAGTTAAGATGAAAGACATCTATTTGAATCTCATCAAAACAGTGTCAAGTGCATTGAATAAAAAAAATTATTTCACTAAATAGGGTTGTAAGAAAAAAAGTTGATTCAGTGATATATCATGATACTTCAATGCACAATTCTCAAATCGATTCAAAATGGATCTGAATAATTTTTTTTATATATATATTTTTTGTATTTTGTAATGTATTTTATCCAATTTTGGTCTCATGAAACTGTACTCGACCATAATATTATTCGTAATTTTTTGATAAATCACAATAAATTGTAACAGCGATATTATGATGTATCGTATCACCAGATTAATGGCAATGCACACCCCAACATAATAATATTGTATTCTGAGCCATGTATTGAGTATCGTATTGAATCATGAGGGATTCCCAGGCCCTATAACACAGCTGCAGAACTTTGTGTGTAGGCAGAAGTATTCAACTGCACAGGCTAAGGAACAGCCTAGTCCATAAATACTTTTTTTTACAAAAATTAATAATAAAACATAATAAATTATAACCCTAACCCTGTTATTAGAAGTAATTACTCATTAATCCCAATATATCATCCATTGTTTTAGTATCAGAATATATTGTGACAAATCGTAACATGCGTATCATAATATGTATGGTATCGTCAGACTCAAGGCAATACACGCACCTACTAAATAAGCAACAAAATTGTAGGATGATCACAAAATAATGTTAAAAGATTCACATATACTCTTACGGCCGCGCACAATACTGTATAACCAAATTTAATATCACAATATATCGATAATGAAGTATTTTGCACATCCCTTATGTGTTATTGCCATACCCTTTGTCCAGGATAGATCATACCTCCATTTTCCTGAGGTAAATTTCATCTGGCAAGTTCAAAAATGTTCATCATCAGTGAAACATACAGGGCAAAATAGTGTTTTAGTCATCATATTATCCAAGTTGAACATGTTTCTGTATTTGTAAAGAGAATAAACATTGCGACTCTGATGGAAAATCTTTGAGTATTCACTTTACTGATCAGAGTAAACCAGTTTTCTCATCATGCATGCAAACAACTAGTGACTATGAGTTAATTTATGTCATTTCTATGCCAAGAGTTGCATACATTACAGTTAAGACTTCATAATATATAGAATGTTTTCCATTACAGCCCTGTTCAGCTGACAACACAGTATCTCCACTTCGCAGAATCCACAGTATGTTCTCTGTAGGCGTGTGGTACTTAGCTCGCTTCACATTCCATAGACTCCAGTTCTGAGCTGCTAATTAGTGTGATATACATGTGAACCGTCCCTGTAGGGCCTGCTGCTATTACACTCTCACTTCATCATCTCCGTGCACAATTTTTAGATTCACCATACACCGGCTTCCCTTGTTCTTTTTACTGTGGAGTAATAAAGTCTACTACTCTGCTTTTTATGGATCATACATACAGTACATTGCTTTTCTATATTTTGTTCATAGTAAACCGCAAATGTGATCTAATACGGCTTAAGGTGCACTGTGTAACTTTTAGGTTGGGGTTCGTCACCTGCTTGTTTCCATGGATATGTCATTTCTCTGTCTGGAATGTTCCATGGTATCACATTTAATAGCTAAACCTTACATTAAATCGTTTACAGGTGGTTTTATAGCACAAAAAACCCTAAGAAAAACAGGCGTTCGTATTGAGAGTGAGGTTGCTTTTCCACAGATCGGACCCGTAACTTGGTCTGGTTTGGTCTCCATAGATAGAACGATTTAATGCAGTACCTTTAGTGACACAAGTACAACAACTTCCTGTTCAAAAGATGTACATGCAAAGAAAGCAGCTGTATTTTATGGTTTAATGTTTATTGTTGAAAACTTGTTACGTGACATTTTTAACATTATATAAATGACACAGAATCTGAATTTTTGTAGCAATCGCAAGAGAAGTAGGCGGAGATAGGAGGTAGGTGAAAACAGATTTACCCTTCAGGTCAATTCAGAATTACTCAAACATGCATGAATCAGTCCAAAGAAAAAATGTGAGTTAACTAATCACGAGGGAGAACTGCTAAAACTTCAAATGAAAAGCTCCTTAAAGACGATTTTCCACAATATGCTTTGAGCGTATATAGAAGTGGACTGATTTCACCCATGGTAGCAAACAAATGAATCCAATCGATATTTAGAAATCTAAGCTTGAAAACAAAGAGTCGATCAGGAGCGAGGGCGTTGACATAAGCCCATGTGGCAGGGGGCGGGAGCCTAGAAACAAGGCTGTCAATCAACCTATTGCTAACGAAAGACGGCTGTTATTAATGCGGATATCTTGATTTAGTGACAAAATGGCTAAAAGAAACAAAGCAAAACACTAGGATCATGTTAATTGGGTTAATATAAACATTTTAAAAGGTGGTACTCTATGTCACTTTCAGTTTGGGGGTCCATCATCTGCTTGTTTCTATGGAGATGTCATTGCTTTGCCTGGAATGTTACACAGTATGACAAACAGTTCAACCTTATGCTATTATATGCAATTACATGTGTTTTTTTAGCTCAAAAATACCTAGAAAAACCACAGATCTGACCTGCAACTTGTTCTAGTTTGGTTTTCATGAAGCTAGAAAGCTTTGATGCCAGGTTGTGAAGACAAAGCAATAACATCTCCATGAAGAAAAGCATCTGATGGACCCTCAACGATAAAAGTTACACAATGCACGTTTAAAGCAGTAGTTACAGAGATAGTGTCCACGGTTTTTCAATAGAAGCCAATTGGAACCAGACCTGGAGGGTCCCACTTCACGCCCATGCTCACTTCCTGTTTGAAACACAGCGGCAAGCAGGTTGGCCGGGTCCATTTATATGCACAGTCCATGCTAATACGCCCACTTACGCCCAACGATACGGCACATGATATTAGCTTAATCCTTTGTTTCTGATAATGTGTGCTTTTGCGACTCAACCTGATTTGAATCCGTAATCGCTTGCCACCGCCGCATGCATTATTCCATAGTGATTAGAAACCCAAGTGTGCCTGATAACGTGCCGCCGTTTGAGTGGAAAAGTCACTCAATTTGTAAAAGCTCAGAGAAATAACAGTATAATTATGTCGAGTGTGCGAGCCGTAATTACACGTGAATAATGCTAGACTTTAGCTCCCCGCTCGTTCCTTTTACACGGGGTTTATGGGGTATTGGACTGGCTCACCTCTGCTTCTGTGTATTCTCAGCAGTGCAGTCAGAGCGGTTATGATGCCGAGAAGTTTACAAGCCGTTGGCAAACAAGAAGTGCACACTCCACACCAAAACATGACGGCTAAGCAGAAGGGTGGCTATTATAGGAAAAATATCAGTTCCAGGAGTAATGCGCTTGAGCCGGTACAAACTCAGGGATGGAGATAATCCCGCAGTTTTTTGTAGTTTAGTCATGATACTTAAATTTCATATTCCATTTCAAAACTAAGGAAAATACTCAACACTTTGAAACTTCTGATACTACAATGATAATAAATACTCTTAATTTAGACAATAGCATATGAACTTTCTTTTAGATTACGATGTGGTTTTATATCCGTGTGGTCCAGGTAGGTGCCATAGTGGTCCATGGGCTTTTATTCTTACGATAATTCTTAAACTATTCAGGAAAAGTTTGTTTTTTGGCCAGTGAATGGGACTTTCTAGTATCGACTCTTGCTCTAGTTTCAATACTAATCTATATTAAAACTACAGTAGTATCTGATCCACAGTCCGCAGGTAGTATTGTAAATGAAACCAGGAGAATAAGCATGTGCAAAACCGAAATGCGAACTGTCAAAATGACACAAGAATCCCATGCATTTCGGAACACGTCTCAACAGGCTTAAGCAGCTTTTTCTGTATATAAAACCCAATGTAAATTTGTAGGGAATTTTGGTTCTCTATAGACAACAATAAATCTTGTAAAATTGGCAGGCTCCACAGCGAGCATATTTGAGACTGTAAACCATTTAATAATCCCCATTTTCCACGAGCTAAGACGGAGTGAGTCAATCAAACAACGCTGCCTTGTCCAAAATTTCTTGTGAGTAAAATCAAGCAATATTACAAATGTGAAGACGCAAATGTACAACAGCAAAATAATACTACGCTCAGTCATCGAAGCATTAGGGATGTATCGATATCTAAATCGCAATACGACATTTTCACAATATGCATTTCATGGTACGGTTACCGCACCATTTCCTTGACAAGTGTTTGTTTCTGACAATACTTTGATTTAAAAGTTATTTCTTCATGTAGTCTGCAATGAAACAGCAAAGAATCGTGGTCTATGTAGTTCCCTCTTTTTTTTTTTTTTTAGAGGCATGTGATTCTATATATTGTGATGGCCAATGATGATATTTTAAGGCTTTTGAAGTTACAATATTTCAGTTATTGTTACAGCCCTACCAAGTATCAAAGTATATTCAATCATTTCTGCAAGGTTGAGGCATTTCTTTCACATTTTGTAGCTTGTGAAATGTAGAGAATAAGAAAACCAACACATCTAAAGTCAAGTGATTTGGCCGATTGTAATCTTGAGTCAAGGCGACCAAAGACGAGCTGCTGCTGACGTCAAACGGCGGCTGATATTTCTGAGTCTTTGTCGCAGAGGGAGTCCTCCCCTCGCTGAGTGTGCAGTCTTTGTCAAACCCCACGATTGTGTAGAGTGGGTTAATACGAACACTTTAAGGCCAGAATCAAGAGGATGACAGCAGCGGTTACAGAGAAAGGAGTCACGGGTTTTCAATAGAAATCAAGTGAAACCAGCCTTGGATGGAGCCACTTCACACCCATGCATGCTTCCTATTTGGAACACAGCGACTAGCAGGTTAGCAATGTCCATTAATCTATAGTGTTCATGATAATATGGCTCCTACAGCGCAGCTTAATCCTTCATTTAGCAGATGTGTCAGAAATACAAAGATGCTACGGAGTTCAATGTTCTGAAAAATTGCAAATATGCTACTTTACCTTCTGTTAAAAGTCAATAATGGTGACATTAAGATTTACTGCTGTGTTAATCCTTGTGAAAACGCTACTTCCTATTGTAAAGTCTGAAAACGGCCAATAGAAATGTTTTTGGAACACAGCAGCTAGCAGGTTAGTCATGTTTATTCATATATACAGTCCATGCTAATATGACCCCTTTGAGCACATTACAGCACATGATATTAGCTTAATCCTTTGTGATAATATGTGCTTTTGCAGCTTTCAATCCATAATAGTTCCCCATCGCCACATGCATTATTCCACAGTGATTAGAAACCCAAGCCCTCCTCACAGCGTGCAGTCAATCATTGTCAAACGTGTGACTAGGCACGTCACGATAATCACTATATCGACTTATCCTTCAACATATAAAAGCTGGAACAATCTATTTCAGGGCTCGATTGGTGGTTTTCAGATTCTAGAATGTGATGCTATAGTCTCATATGTGAGAAAGGGCCAGTTTTTTCTATTCATAACATTGTACTTTGCATTGAAATACTCAAACATAATTCACAAATGTGGAACCTGATCATGTCTATTAGTGACTAGACCCAAGAACTCACTGTGTTATGACAAAAATGTTTAAAATTTTAGCTGTTCACCATCTGTATTAAATATTATTGTCCTATAGAATGTTGTGATGTGATCTGAAACCCAGCAGCTACCTTTTCTTTGTAAGAGTAGTGAGATTTTGGCCGTTTTAATGTAGTAACTCAACGTTTTGAGCTGTAGAGAGTAGAATAAACAGCTGCTATGGCCAATTATCGGTTCATTCTCGCATTTATTGCTTTCAGCTAATGCCTTTTAATGATACTGTCTCTTTAAAAATGGGTTTAATGGGATTATCTTACATTATTGTTATTGTGTCAGTGGCATAAAGTAGCTTCAATACAACTGCAGGTATGTTTTTGAGGAGGTAATAATCAAAACACAAGCACACAAGACTTAAATGTACGTAATGTAAGATCTTTAACCTCGGACTAAAATCTCAGGATCAGTATCAGGAAGCAGATCAGGAGACAAAACCTGACAGAATCGTGTCTGTCAACGTTTACACACCCTGTGCATGAACAAACGATAGTATTTCCAGTCTCTGAATGCATTATCAGATGTGTCAAATACCAAGAAGCTTTGACAGTGTTCTCACCCAGCCCTGAAGCATTGTAAACGTGCTGCTTTACCTAGTGTTAAGCAGGTGACAAACCCTCAAATGAAAAGTTACACAGTGCATCTTTTGTTTCTTTGGATACGTCAATCCTCTGCCTGGAAAGTTCCACAGTGCGACATTAAACAGCTCTACTTTACATTTGTTCAATTGCAAGTGGTTTAATAGCTCAAAAATACATAGAAAACAGGGATTCTGACTGTGAGTGGGGTCGCCTCCCCACAGATCTGACGTGTAACTTGGTCCGGTTTGGTCTCCATGAAGATAGAAAGGTTTAATATCATGCTGCGTAACATTCCAGATAAATCTCCAAGGAGAAATCAATTTGATAGACCTTCCAGATACACCAACCTCCTGTTCAAATAATGTACATGAATTTATCTGAAGAAAACGGTAGTATTTCATTGTTTAATGGGTTTTTATGGTTGAAAACTTGTTATGTGACATTTTTAAGCCTACATGTGTGACTGAATTTTGTCTGAATTTTGTAACAATCAGAAGAAAAGTAGGTGGAGATAGGAGGTCAGTGAAAACAGATCGTCAGAGCACTGAAATCTCAGGTGCAGGACAATTCAGAAATGCACTGCTAAAACATGATTAAAAGCTTAATAAAGACAATTTTCTCTCCATGAAAACAGAAAGGTTTAATGCCATACTGTGGAACATTCCAGGCAATAACATCTTCACAAAGACCATCAACCAGAAAAGTTACCCTTGATTTTAACTGTGGTTTAGTAAAATGAGAAGTCTAACGTGACATATGCACTTTAAAATTAGCCATCAGCTAAATGAAACCAGGCTGACTTGTAGTGGATAGTCTGGCCCGGGTCCTCCTCTCTGGTGGCGGTTTAAAAGCAGTTTGCGGTACGCTGGGGCCCGCACTAACCTCCATGTAATTGGATTGAGCGCTTGAGCCGATTACCAAAATAGAAATGCACCCGGCCGATCCAGGTGATGGGAATCAGGAGTCTGCAGGGTCAGCCAACTCTCTTATCAGGAAATGTGTCTGCGCCCAGGGCTACAGATGGTAAGGCCAGTCCACTCTCCGTAAGGGCCAGGATGGAAATATCACAGCGCCCCAAAATGTGTGTTCTATGATGTAAAAGTCCAGTTGGTTTATGTTAGAATAGTCCTGATGTAGTCCAACTTTAATCACAGAAACTTAGTCCTATTGTCTTGTTTTAGAATGTGATCATAACTTGGTTGGGACCTGGTTGGGACCTGGGGTTGGGTTCAAGTTGGGTTCAAGTTGGGTCCTAGTTGGGTCCTGGTTGGGACCTGGTTGGGACCTGGGGTTGGGTTCAAGTTGGGTGATAGTTCGGTCCTAGTTGGGTCCTGGTTGGTTTCTGTTTTAGTCTTGCGTAACGCCTGGCTTAGTCCTTGTTGAGTCCTGGTTGAGTTCTAGTTGAGTTCTAGTTGAGTTCTAGTTGGGTACTTCTTGAGTGCTGGTTGAGTCTGGATGAGTTCTGGTTTAGTCCGAGTTTAGTTCTGGTTAGTCCTTGTTCAGCCCTGGTTTAGAGTTGCAGACCTATTTTAGTTCTGGGTTAAGTCCTGGTTTTACACTGATGAGGCCACATATTATCACAGATGATATCCTCGAAAAAGTTTGTGGAGACAAGACTTCAAACTCAGAGCTGCACCCTGGCAGCAGCTCATCCCTCCTAAAAGAACCTGCTTAGTGTAGGGTTTGGACTGACAGGAGTCCAAACCCTGCATTAAGCATTAGCCTGATGGGCTTAGCCCGAGCCAGTCGCATTGAGATCATCGTTCAGTTGATGATTAGTCAGAATACTTGTACAAACATGACACAAAACAAGTTCCTAGAAAACTAAATAAAGCTCAGTGTGAGTCCTGGTTGGGTACTGGTTGGGTCCTGGCTGGGTCCTGGTTGGGACCTGGTTGGGTCCTGGTTGGGTCCTGGATGGGTCCTAGTTCCCTGTTTGGGTCCTGGTTGAGTCCTAGTTCAGTCCTCTCTCAGTCCTGCTCAAGTCCTGGATCAGTGCCATTATCAGATACCAGCATGTTTCCCTATTCTTTGCAGAAAATGACAAAGAATACATGGACAAAAACACAACACTCATCAGTGACGCACAATGTTAAAGAATGAACCTGATTATTTAGTCTTTTGTACACCAACATAAAACTACAGAAAATTTGGCACTATCGCACTTCCCCCATTATGAAAAGACTACAAAAATAGACACACACAGAGCAGACAAATTATAAAGGCTTATAAATGTAATAAACATAACATCAAGTCTTTCACTAATTCATAATGGACATTTATAGGAAAGCGACTCATAAAAACATTGACATCTTTAATAAATCAACATTGGGCGTGATTGCATGTTGTCGCTGCCTACCTTCAAACTCTCCATCTGCCACTCAACACTCGAGTATGACTGGCATCCTGCTCCGATCGGCTCCACTGGCCCTCTGCCAGGGACTACGCTCACCCTGTTTACTTTGAATATCATAACACAGTGAGATATGATAGAGCTTTGACAGTATAGTGAATATTTAGTGCAGACAGAGTGTTAATGTAAGCAGGATTAAGTATGGACTCAGCATTGGGCCGGAGCCAAAACCACAGGGCTGGAGAGTGGATGCAACTCGCGGCATAAATCAGCCAATTCAGCGTGTGCCAATTGAGAAAGTGTTGATGTAAAACAATATTCCGCCAAACATATTCACGATTAAATGAGAACTTCCAGCTGCGTCTCCGAATGCATAATAAAGCGTTCGGAAACAACATGAACTGGTCTGTTTTAAAGCGCTAATACTATGTTATTTTCTGAGCTATGTTATAATGTTTCCTGGTCGCGAACATAGCTGGAGTCGTGTTGGGTTTCATTCACACGTTTAAACACACGTAAAGTGGTAATACAGGAAGTCCTCCATACATCTTTAAAATTCTTGGGCTGAAATAAGTTCTCTAGAATAATAATTATTCTAGAGAACTTACGGTAGCTGTTAACTTGAAAACTACCACTTAATGATATCACATGGTAGGACAGGGCATGTGGAGCTTTACATTTAGGCTGACTAACAAACCAGAATGACTCTAACGTGTGTGAACGAAGCAAAACGCGACTCCAGGTTTGTTTTTGAGGCGGAAACTTAAGAACTTTAAACTTTGACAAAAAATTTAGGTTGACTTTCAGCCTTATAAAATGAAAAGAAAATGTAAGGTTTCGATTTGAAATTCCATAAACAAAACTTGTATTACTAGATATGAGGCAGGCAGGTTCAAATCAAACATCGATTTTATGCGTTAAAATTGTAATGCTGATTTATTCTTAATTACAAACACTTGGATGATGGACAAGTTGGTTATGTTGTAATTTGGTGCTTTTGTTTTGGCCCCTGACTCAGACTCCTCTACATACAAGTTAAGACACCCTAACCCTAACCCAAGTTCAGTTGTGATTATATTGTATTTAAAAATTGTAAGAGTGCAGGCTACATACAGTTCTTTTAACTGTTGTGAAACCACATTGGACAGCCTTCACTCACCAGCTGGTATCACTTTTCCTTCCTTGGACCACTTTTGAGACTGATATACTCACTAGAGTCGCCTGAATGAATTCTTGGTCAACTAAAGGATGCATGACACAAGCTCTCGAAACCGTGAAATCCTTACTCACTTCAATAAAACTCTTTGTATAAACAATTGGTAAAGGCCATGAAGAAAACAATATTGGTCGATCTCCATTGTCTCAGAATGTTGGTCAACTTATGAACCTTTGACCAATTAATCGACTAAACAACTTGAATGCTACAGACTGGATACTGACGAGTGAAAATGCCAGACCCCAAACTGATCCCCGATATGCCCACGTGGTACAGGATCCAGGTTCACAGTACCAGTAAACCAAGGTTAACCAAAATTCTAAAATCTAACGCCACAGTGCATGACTTATTCTAATAGATAATGATCACTATAGACTCGGTTTGTTGTCATGATAGTAACAATTTAAATCATTTCATTACTTAAGAAAAGGTCCGATACTTAAATTCAATATAAAGATGAAGAAATATAATGGATATTGTTTAAATATACTATAGATCAAGACATTTTTAAGTGTATAACGAAAGCTCCAGTGAGATCCTAGTATCTGTGTATTGATTTTTTTGTCAAATCAAAGTAGAAAATCTCACAATAGCTGCAATTTTGAACATGGCCTCAGTGGTTTAGCGAGAGAAAATTGTTGCTGTCAAACCATTGAAACAGACAGTGGCTGTGATAGCTGGAGAAGTTAATGGCTCTGATGAAAGGTCATCAAGGAAGGTAACAGCTGCAACACGCCACACCACCTCCATCGTACCATTTTGCAAAACACCTGACAATACAAAGACGATGTTTAAAAAGTCCTACAATTGCACAAAATTGGTCTTGTGAGCTTTAAGTTCAGTTAGAATGTTGTTACCTTCTCAAAAAAGTACCTGGAGTTGTGTTTTGTTTCATTCATACATGTTTGAGTAATCCTTTATTATTAATCTGTACAACTCCAAAGGTCAAAATGCTCCGTTCCACCTTGTGATGTTATGGAGCTACGACTAAATCCGGTCTAAACTAAAACGAAACCAGGTCTAATACTACAAACCAGGCAAATTAAAAAAACTAACAACCAAAACTTGTGGAATTTGTGGAGTGTTTTCTGATCCACATATTTTCTTAGGCTATATCAGGGTTTGTGTGTTAAACATGTGCGAATAAAACAATGAGGATGTTTGTGATGAGGAAACAATATTATAACATATAAATCAAAAAGTAACATAATAAGAGCCCTTCCAAGTGGTTGTAGTATTGAAAAAGCAGCTCTTATGGTAGAAATAAGAACATTATGAAGCCCTTTATTCATCAGAGAATCTGAAATGCGATGTTAACATGCTAGTAGTAGTAGTTGTTATTAGCATTACCGTGACAGCAAAACTCCTCTCTGGTCTCTGAAAGTTGTGAAAATCGCTCATAAACTCATCATGGTAAAAAATTAGGATGCTCAGAATGTGTAAGATAAGTAATGAACACGTTTTGACCGCTGAAAAGATTTTAAAGATCGTCAAAGTCATCTACAGCGCTTTTAACGCAATATAAACCATGTGATATGAAGATAATATTTTGTATCATGCACCTAATCCAATGAACCCAAGTACCTACACTATGACAAAGTACAAATTTAACTGTATTTTGTGGTGCAGCTGCTGTTTTATATGAAATAGTCTTGCCTTAATATTACAGTATTTTCTGAGCTATGTTATAATGTAGTTTCCTCATCACAAACATACCTGAAGTTGTGTTTTGTTTCATTCACACACGTTTAAAAGGCACATTGTGAAACATTTCTAGTGGAGACGTTCTTGCTTTGAGTAGAACGTGCTACAATATGACGTTGCCAAGTTACAATCATTGGAAAAGCAACCCCATATGGAAGATAATTTGTTTCATCAGATTTTTAATTTTAAATGCTGTTGAATTTCTCACTTTCAACTTTGAAAAAACATGTTTGAATTATTTTTTACTTATGTAATATGCAATATATAAATATGTAAAAAATCAGCTTATAAATATTCAGCACAAATAGCCCTCAAATTCAACAGTCAAAAAAAAATTGCAGCAAAAATCCAAGATGCCAAGGCAGAAGAAATCGATCCAAAGTGATTCGATCTGATTTAGTAACAAACAGGAAATGGTGCAGTGAAGCGATCTGATTGGTCAGAATTAGCCTAATCAAAACCCCGCCCACAGATGAGAACAGCCAATAAAAAAAACAGCCTCTGTCTTCCTCACTCACTCAGGATCGATGGATATTTTGGATCTTTGCTGTGACATTTTTTACTGCAAATTTTACACTCTGAATTTTAACTGTTGAATTTGAGGACTTGGACATATACACTGAATGTTTAAAAGGTGACATTTTTATTTTGAATTTGAAACATATTGGAAAAAAAATACACTTAAAATTTCAGCAACTAAAATTCAGAATAAAAATAATTATTTTCAGATTTAAAAAAAAAAATCAAAGTAAGAAATTCATTGGTATTAGTGGTATTTAAAATTCAAACTCAAATTGTCTTCCATAACCCCACTTGCAGTAAGAATGCATGTATTTTGAGGTATGTTTGAGCAGAAAAAAGGGGAAGTGCTCCATATACACCTTCACAAGAATCATTTGGAGAATTTCAGCCCTGGAATTTCTCTACAGAACACAAGGTAAAATGTAGCTTAACTTGAAAACTACACAACATCACGAGGTGGAACAGACCATTTTGAGCTTTGGAGATGTAGACAGAATAATGATAAAGGATCACTCAAACATGCTTTTCAATGAGGTAACATTATAATGTGGCTTATAGCTCACAAGAATCAATTTCGCGTAATATACAACCTTTATGGTGGAATGGAGTCTAGATTGGTTTTGGTTGAACACAGATGATCCTGCACACGACAGCAGTTCCATTAACAGACCCAGCCACTCGAGAAGCTGAGGTTTTTACAATACAAAACCAGTCTGCAGCCTTCTCCCAGCACTCATTTGCTTGTGTTGTTTTTGAAACCTTTTCTGTACTTCCTGTTCTTTCGAGCGATTATACTCCATCTGCGTCAAAATTGGTAACAATGCGAGACCCAGACAGAAAATTTAAGTGTGTGGTTTCTTTTACGAGTTAACTGTGCACTGTGTAACTTTTCTGGTGAAGGTTTTCGTTGAGATTTTATTTCTTTGTCTGGAATGTTTCACAGTATGGTATTAGACCTATATCTTCATGGAGACGTAACCAGACCAAGTTACGGGTCAGATCTGTGGAGAGGCAACACCGGTCAAAGTCAGAATGCCTGTTTTTCTAGGAATTTTTGAGCTATAAAAACAGTTGTAAATCAATAAATGTAAGGTTGAGCTGTTTCATGTCAAACGGTGGAACATTCCAAGCAGAGCAATGACTCACATAATGCAAAAACCTTAAGATATAAACATTTAAATCAGAAAATGTACTTAAAAGTTGTACAATTATCTTGCTGCATGGACAGATATCAAGTTATTTTAAACTTAACTACCTCTGAACTAGAATGAAGGAATCTCAGAACTAGTAAGTTGATAATAAATCTGAAAAAAGATCAATTACCTAATATAATTTTTTAAATAATGGGCAGATCAGAGACATTTGCAGTGTATCCATAGAAACAAATAGACGGAGCCCCAACCAAAAAGTTACAATGTGCACTTTTAAATTACCTGTAAACCAATGTGTAACCAATCCATAAACATATATTATATCTGATTTAGCACAATTTAAAACCTTGTTAAAGACCCATATCATGTTCAAAAAGATTATTGTCAATTCTTCATACAAAAAATATATAAAGAATCAAAATTGTGTTTAAATAAATAATGTGAAACCATTTGGAATGAGATTGAACTCATACTTGTGGTGGTTTGGTTCTAGTTTAGATTAGTCCTGGTTTAGTCCTGGTTTAGTCCTGGTTTAGTCCTGGTTTAGTCCTGGTTTAACCCTGGTTCAGCACTGTTTAAGCCCTGATTTAGCCCTGATTTAGCCCTGATTTAGCTCTGATTTAGCCCTGGTTTAATCCTGGTTCAAAACCTGGTTCAAAAACTGGTTCAGCCCTGGTTCAGTACTGATTTAGCCCTGATTTAGTCCTGGTTCAGCCCCGGTTCAGCCCTGGTGTAGCCCTGGTTCATCCCAATTGTGATGTGTGGGAATGCAGTCTTTGCAGTTTCAGACATGGCTGTAAAGACTGCATGGCTGTTTCCTGGTTTGTAGAAATGAACCAAACCAAATTTCTTAAGATGGTTTGCAGCTAGCAGCCGAAACATGTCAACAAGGTAAATACACGTCCCACTGAACCCAAAATAAGACAAAAGTAACGTTTTTGGACTGGTTGAGGTGTGGTTTAGATCAGATTTAGTCTTAGTATACTTTGAGACCTGCTTTACTCCCAATTCTGGTCAAACTTTTGAAGCCACTTATTTTCTGAGGTGTTTTTTTTTGTGTGTGTTAAAAGTTATGTCTCTGAGGCTGAAACATTTCAACTTATAACCCAAACTCAAAGCAAACTTGAGTCTGTAACCAATATTGCAGACGCGCTGAGAGTCCATATAAAAGCCTTCAATCTCCCTTCTTTTCCCTTTGTACCAGATGTGCGTCAGTGTCAACAACAATATTTGATCCAAAATTTCTCAATATTTCGAATTCCAGGTCACTCAACAACTCAGCGCAACAACTCTACAACAAGGTCAAGAGAGCCATCAAGTACTACACTGACAAAGTACTCTCAAACTGTTTCACTAAACCTCTGCAGAAGAGGAGTAAATTTAAGCTATTGATCTTTCGGCTTTTATTTTGTGTTTTTATTTCAGCAGGTGAGACAGAAATAGAAAAGCCTGAAGTGAACCTTTCCCGAATAGCTTCAGAATGACCTTGAGCTGCAACAGAACAAATATAAGAGCACATAGTAGTAGTAGTAGTAGTAATATACACCCATGGACTACTACCTGGACTACCTGGATTGAACCTACCTGGACTACTGAGGGATTACGCAGATATAAGACCACATGGGAATAGAAAAGAAAGTACTACGATTTAATGTTGAAAATCACATTCTATTGTCAAAAGAAAGAGGGTTTTTTATCATCGTTGTGGTATTAGAATCGGTATTGAGTATCAAGTCAATTCCTTGGTGTCAAACAAGCTGAAGTTTGTGTAATCCCACAGTTGTCCAGGTAGGATTTCATTGAAGACACTGGTGGACACGGCCTTGTATCTGCCTGAAGGGAGGAGCTAACTACCTCGAAATGAACACACCTACTTTGTGTTCTTAGACTCTTTTTGCAGACCATGGGATTGTTTTCATACCTGACAGTTTGGACTGCTCCCCAGGGTGGTAAGGTGATGTTACTGTGACGTGTCGTGACCGAAACAAACTCTTGGTCTAAAAAAAGAACCTAATAACAAATTATCAGAAGACCAAACCTCATTGGACTAACACACCTACTTGCTTAGTTCTGTTGCATCGTTTTAACCAATTTATGGCTATGAAGTCATTAATCCTCTTCAGGGACTATCCTGTTTTGTAAGCTTTTTAAGTTCCCAATGAGAATGTTCAAAACCTAAACAAGTAGGTGTGTTCGCTTCAGGAGTTTCAGTGTAGTTAGCTCCTCCCTTCAGGAAGATATAAGGCAGTGTCCTCCAGCGTCTAACCAGAACTGAAGAAGCAGTTTGGATGAACTGTGAAACATCTTCAATCAAAAACTTTTGTCCAGCCAGTAAAGTAAAGGAGAATTGAATTTCTCCTCCACTACTGGCCGAGTTTGTTGATGGAAGAAACAGCATGGCGCGACAGAATAGTCCATCTCCTCCTCTGCTGCTGAAAACGTAACAAAACAAGATATTAGATTTCGGGAGGGATAAAGTTCACTATGTTGGCGTCTTGTGCAGTTTGACTTTTTGACCTTCGCGTCACTGAAACAAGAGTAGCGTGACCAGTTCTCAGCAGAAGTCATCCTGTAATTAACATGACTAATGACCATACTGCATTTGAAAAGGCGACGAGAAGCACCGAGGGGAAGGGACAGCGTTCGATTTCACCACATATCCCTGTTACGAAGTGTCACAGCGGCGAAACAAAACTGAAAAATCTTTTGTTACATGCAGTGGAGAGAAGCAAAAACATCTTTCTCTCCACAAATGCGTAAAGCTATTCCATTTGCACATTTTTCCAACTCAAAAGCAAAGTCACTGTTCACTAAAACAAACAGAAATGTGCACGATGACGTCGCCATCTTTGTTTTTTGGTTGGTTTGAGCTTTTTCTAGGCCTGTCACCCTAATACATTTGCATTACAATGTATTGATGAAGACAATAAATAATAATATTGAAACTAATTTACACCACTGACACAAAAACCCAAGAGAAGATTTAAACTACAAAACAAATCTAAATGTAGAATATTGATTAAAAAAAAATCAATAGCTGCAATAAGTATATATTAGTATAATATCAGTCAGTTAATCACAAAGGTGCTACTTGCTTGCTTGTCTCCATGGAGATGTTATTTCTTTACCTGGAAAGTTCCACAGTAGGGCATTAAACATATCTCCTATGCATTTGTTCCATTACAATTATTGTTTCATAGCTCAAAAATACCTTTAGTTCTTACCATGTGCAGGCTTGTTTCTCCATAGATCTGAGCGTTAACCTGTCTGCATTGGGATTTCCAAGTTTATTTTCATACTGTGTAATAATCAAGGCAAAGCAGTAATATCTCCACCAGAAAAGTTACACGGTGCATCATAAAGTAAAAAAATATACAAAAATATCCCAGTAGCGTGAAGAAAAAGCACACGGAATAAAAATTTGCAATGAGTTGGATACTGTAATAATTATGATAGGCCTACGCTTGATCTCTGGCCTGGATCTTCAACCAAACCACAAAGCTGCTCCGATTGGTCCGCCCACTCTAGGGTATTTATGCAGCTAAAGATACAGATATAGCAACACAGCCAATGGGAGACTAAACAACGCCTGTGGGAGTTTGGTGGAATGGTTGAATGTGGCGGGCCGGGAGCAGAGGAGGTGTAGCCCTGGGCCTGTCTGACTGCAGAGAGAGCCATAGATAATCATTAACCTGGTCAAAGTGGCTCCTGCAGCAGCTGGCTCCCTCGCATTAAGTCAACAGGACACACTCGAGCGGGCTTTGTCACTCTCCCGTGGCAGCTGTGGGCAATCAATACTGCGCCAGGCAACCTAAATCATTCATGACAGGTTAGCCGGTGTCACGTCAGTACAACAGACACAAAGGGTTTATGGGACGTCGCAAGGATGCACTGATGCACTGTTTTTTTAGTTCCAATACCAATGGATAAAATGGCATTAAGTATTTGCTGTGAGATGCGATATGAACAGAAAAAAAGTGTTTCTTCTTTCAAAATACAGTTATTATCATCATTATTATTATTATTTATTAAGTAACAAACAAAAACAAACCACTCTAGTGGCGCTATACAATATAAAAACAAAATAATAATATACTACCACCATTATTAATAACAAATATCATTGAAATAATTATAATAATATATTAGAGTGTATTATTTTATATTTTAATAATACTATATCATAATCATCATCATTATTATTATT
>KN512844.1:16969-27268 GCA_000787155.1 Scartelaos histophorus | reverse complement strand
ATCTGGGGCCGGGTCGCGGGGGCAGTGCTCTAAACAGGGACAAGCCTGTGTTACTACTGGTTATATTCCTCACATTGTAAATGATGTGGAGGAATTTGGTGAATTAATGACAGTTTAATCTCATTAAGAATGGCAGGGACTCACGGCGGTACACCTAAAAAAAAAACTCATTGGTAAAACTGTGGTTTCTGCCACATTCTCCCTGCACAGCTCATGCATCTGCATTGATTCTATTTGTTTATCTGCCTCGAGACGTAATCACCGTCTGCTCACATAATCAGCAAATGACAATTATGTTTAAATGGCATTTAATTGGTTGATCTGTTTTTTTAATCTTGTCACGAATTCAAATCAGATAACAAGTCTGTACAGAGTGCAGCCATTCTCTGCTTGTTTTTTCATTTGCCCAGTGTCTCATGTGTCCACTGGCGTCTTGTGTAAAAACTGATATGAATAAAGAGGCGCCACTGAAGTGTATTTGCTGGGGCTAACAAGATGTGTAGACTTAATAATGCATGAGGACAAAATCAATACCACAGTGATACTCAGCACTTTTTAATCAAAGAATTTTGTCTTCCAGCACTGGTTGGCAATGGACACTATTGAATTACTGTTAACATTGCATCACAGATTTAGCTTGAATAACATCACATCAAAAATAATGTAGAATGTCACTTTTCTTCCAGCTATACACTGAAAGGGATCTCTTATCTTATTAACCTTTATCACAGTAGTTCTTAGTAAGCCTGCCACAATAAATACTATATCAACTTTGTTCAATGTATAATACGCATGTACTTTTTCTTTGTATATAAGATTTAGAGAGAGAGAGAGAGAGAGAGATGCAGTTGAAGGTTTATTAAATAACTAATTACTTCAGTGTTACATTATAGTTAGACATTTCAGCTAATTTTTAATGTACATATCATGTTGAAATTTGTTATGGTGACAGACCTAATCACTAGTTATAGCCAAATGATCTGGAATTATAAACTGAGACCTTGTGTGTTTTCAGGAAAAAGTCCATACCTGCTTTTCACCAATCGTCATGAGATCAGGAGAATGGACCTGGGGAAGCGGGAGTACAGTCAGGTCGCATCAACGCAGAAGAACGTCGTGGCTCTGGATCTGGATGTGGCCAATAACAGAGTGTTCTGGTGCGATCGCTTTCACAGGAAGATCTACAGGTAAATCCAAAACCCAGCCAAACATGTCGAAGGATTTGAGTTAGAAATAGACGGTTGGCTGCTATATTGGGCCGATATTTGGACCTTCTATCGACTATCGGCCTTTGTTTTATATTAACACTTAATACAATTACAAAGAGATGTATTCACACTGTAGCGGCCGATAATGGAATAACTGCCTATAACGTAATCATTTTTCTGTATTAAAGCTAATAATGTAATAAAATGTCCGAACCAATAACGTAATAACCTGTTACCAATAATGTAGTAAGTTATTACATTATTGGTTAAAGTTATTACATTATTATGTTGATGTTGTTGTTCTGTGTATATAGTATGTATTATATTATGTACTCTGCACACACATCTTCTCCCCCCAGAGGCCTTAGCTCCTGCGTACTTACTGTCTCAATACCAACACTCACCAATAGAGATTTGACATTTAAAGTTACATCCCAGTATAAACTGCCCCAGAACTGCCCCAGGAGCACATGTGCAGATGCTAAATGCACAAATACAACAATAGATGCTCAGCTATTTAAGCAGCTATTTGAAAGAGACAAAAGTAACAACTGTGTGTGACACTTTAAATTCAATTAATACATCTTAAAAAAGGAAAGGAAGTTTGTGGCCAAAACTGGTACTGCAACCACCTATCAAATACTGCAAAGCAAAGTATCTTCTCGCCCAGACAAGAGGTCGCAGCTCAGCTGCTGAAATCAGATGGTGGAGGGTGGATCAACAAAACACATAATATACACACAACGACAACATCAACATAAATTGAGGGCTGCAATTTATATAGGAAAGGAAATATTCAGGCTGGATTACTGTTGTCTGTGATACAAGTATTTGAAATTATTATGATTCCTTAATGTCTGGTGATATATCAGGGTGATTTTATGATTAATTTACAATTTTTTCTTACACACATAAATTATATTACAAAATTATTACATTAGCATTTTAAACAACCCAATAATGTAATAACTTACTACATTATTGGTAACAGGTTATTACATTATTGGTTCAGACATTTTATTACATTATTGGCAAGTTATTACATTATTGGCTTTATTACAGAAAAATTATGACTTTATAGGCAGTTATTACATTATCGGCTGCTACATATACAAAATGCGACCTTGCTTTTTTAAAGGTTTGTGGTAAAAAAGGCTTGTGTGTGAGTGTGATGTAAATTTAGATGACACAATTTGGCGTAAATAATCAAAATCAATTGTAAATATGAAGCCTCATATATTTTTTTATAATCTAATCTAAATTGGTAAATTAAATGATAAAGTGTATTGCATAATTCAATATGTTTTTGTAATGATTTGAATTGAAATAATCATTACTATTCAAATACAAAACACAAAAACGGCACCAATCAAAATGAGACAATACATGGTTAAAAAAAAAATTGTATATTCTTATTTTTGCTTAAATGGAATAAATATATATATTATTTAAATCTCAACACACATTAGAAATCATAATTTGACCATTACACTAATTAAAAATGTAATTGCTCACTAATCAACTGCAGTGATTGTTTGTTGTCACTCTAACAACAAATCTATAATCAGTAAATTACTATTTTATTTTTCCCTTGCCAAGTCGCCACAGAAAATGATCTGCTCACTGGCCGAGAAACAGGCTTGATTTTATGGGGCTCATAAAATGTTAATATTGACCAAATGCTAATTACAAAGAAATGTTTAATAACTGTATTCAATATTGTATTATATTTCTCCTCCTATGCAATATTTTTAATTACAAAACTATCATCTGGCTTCACTTTAGCACAGGCAGTTTATTCTAATGCAGTCTACGTAGCAATGATACTTATCGCATTGTTATCTCAGATGTCCTTTCCCCCGAGTGCCTCTAATTGAAGCAGCATGTTCTCTTTACAAAGTGGATATTAGGAAACACATTCTCCGGGGAAACTCAAAATTGTAATTCCCGTTAAAGTCGCACCTCTGCTCTGGCCCTCACTTGCACCACTTCACACTTATAGCAGGGGCCAAGTCATTAGCAGTGCAGGGCAGCGCTGACGGGGTCCTTGTCTGCTCTGATGAGTGTTCTACCTGTGATGCACTATGACCTCCACACGACCCCTGTTCAATGTCTGGCCTGGAGGCGGTGGTCCACTCCCCCACTGCCTCCCCACTTTACTGCACAGAGGCCATGATGAATTAGTATCCTCTGCACACACTCTCCAGAGCTGCTTTGTGATTTTAAACCACGTGTTCAGCCACTTGAAAACGCTATTCAACTGTAACCTGGTGTTTCTATTTCTCACATGCACCTCTGACAATTTTGATAAATTCATGAGAATATAAGTCTTCATTTCGTGTACAATTGGTTGTTATTTATGTGCTTACTGAACGGTTTCCCAGAGTTTATAATAGAATAATTTGCAGTCAGTAACTGTCACTATATAAGCAAGCAAGAAAGCAAGCTGAGATACTGAGGCTGTAAAATTGGTTTGTACACAATATACAGTTTAATTGAATGGAAAAGAGATTTTTCTATGATATCTAAGGCCTATTCTTCACACCAAATGATCTTATAGGCTTTATACCCATCTTATTATTATTCATTTTATTGAATCTAGATTAAAACCAATCTTTATTTAGTCCTTTTGGTATTTAAATTAAACTATTCAAAATGTTTTTAGTGTTATAGCCAAGGATAAGCATTAATTTCAGTAGGATATCTTATTATTCTCGCTTTACTTGTATTATGCTGCCATGTTTGTGTAGTATCTGTCATCTGTAAAGTACACGGTGACCTATCCCCCACTGTCCTTCTGGATTACACCTCCATCATTTTCTCCGTTTCCTTTTCCTGCAGCGCTTTCATCCACGAGGCCAGTGACCCGTCCCAGCAGGTGCCCCTGGTGGACTCTCTGCTGCAGACGCCAGTGGGCCTGGCTCTGGACTGGCTCCAACACAATTTGTACTGGACAGATTCTGGGGACAAATCCATCTCCGTGGCTTCGGTGGACGGAACCAAGAGACGAGTCCTGATCAACACCGACCTGAGCGAGCCGCGAGCCATCGCCCTGGACCCTCACCACGGGTACAACCTGACGCCTTTTTTACAGCAGTTAGATCGATATGAGACGGGTTGTGACGTGTGAGCTTTGAGCAGTGTGAGTGAGGTGTCTTGCCTAAGGACTCACAACAGTTTTCTGGGTCTAGTTGTTGTTTAAAGTTGGACTCAGTCAAACTTTGTTAATCCATGAGGACACTGGGGACTGTAGATTGAAAAATGCAACATGAAAAAAAATGAAACACTGAATGAAGAAAATAGTTTTAAGAATAATAAATAGAACACAAATAAATAATAAAATGTAACAAAGTGATGTAACCCTCGTATCTTGTTTTGAATTGTCTAATGAGGCCGTGGGTATAGCGGGTTACAATTAGATTTTTCTATGATGAATTTCTTCTTCTGTTCCTGCAGTCTTTCGTGCTAAAATAACCAACACGGCAGCACAGTGAACCGTTCGTGTCTTTCTTTATTCAGCAACTCCAAGTGCGCCCCACAAATGTGCTCCCCTGAAACAATAGGAACCAACATCACGGTGGGAAAACTAAACGAAATGTAGAAATGTACCCAACATAAATACAATAAATAACATGAACTGTTAATCCAATCCAATCCACTTTATTTATATGGAAATAAAGTATTTATTTCTTTATTTCTGGAAATTAGCTATGAGCTACAATCTGGTACAAACATCTCTGCCACTGTGCTTAATGTAATTGTACACTGTCCTAATAAACCAATAAATAAATAAATAAATAAATATTTCTATAGCACATTTCATAAAAAACAGTTTCCAAAGTGCTGCACAAATACAGACTAAAAGCAACAATAATAATATAATAATAAAATAAATACTCATTAAACACAAATAAAACATATTAGTCCTAAAACAATAAACCAGTAAAATCAAATAAGAGCAAAGCCATAAGATAGCAATAAATAAATAAAAAACCCATAAAATACATAAAAAAATAAATAAAATAAATAAAAGACACTGAGGACCACACAACTCATGCACAACTCATGTTAATAAAATAAGTCCAATGTAATATAAAATAATTCCTCCAAATAATACAAAATAATAATGGCCCAAATTAATATATATAAAATAATATATGTAAAATAAATCAGGATTACAGTACCGACATTCAGATTTTAGCAGGTGGTGCTGAATGGACAGCTCCCAATTGTTTTGTCTCATTCAAATCCTTTGGTTGTTCTTGCTGATTTTGACAAAATTAAAAATAATATTGGTTATGTCTTCATGTTTTCTTTTAGCTTTATGTACTGGTCTGACTGGGGCACCCGAGCGAAGATTGAGAAAGCCGGGATGAATGGAGTGGATCGCCAGGTGCTGGTGGCTGATAACATTGAATGGCCCAACGGAATCACATTAGGTAAGAAGGTGGACTCCGAACACTTGCGTTTAGAAATATCTATCATCTCCTGCAAGTTGGAAAGTGAATGCTATGTTTAATTATAGAAGTTTATTAAATTCAACATAGATTTTTCCATTGATCGCACTTTTGGGTGATTAAATTCTGAACTGTTTGAAAGCTCACAGGTGGACACAGTCGGGAGTTGAAGTGGATTTAATAGCGAGAAACTGACATTTTAAAAGGCGATCGATATTACCTAAAGGGATTTGTTGGTCAGAGTGCAGCAGTGCTTACCGCAAAGACAATCAATTTCTGCTGGGCTTAGGGACGTCCTGTGAGTGCGCCGGTTTTGCATGTGTGCGTATTTTTTTCCTCAGATGTGGCCAACAGACGCTTGTACTGGGTGGACTCCAAACTCCACCACATCTCCAGCGTGGATCTGAACGGGGCGCACCGCAGGACCCATCTGTCGTCTGCGGAGAGACTGGGACACCCCTACGCCCTGGCTGTTTTTGAGGTTTGTTTTGTTGTGACAAATGTCTTGATTTGTCTTAATTATGACTGGAATATAAACATCATTATGGTGGGATTCCAGCTCCCACAGTGTCTGCATACAGTGGTGCATGAGCGTATGGGAATGTTTGAGTATCTTGAAGGTAGAAAAGCTTTATAAATATGTAACCATGTACCATCTTATGCTACTAATACTTGTCTGATAAAACTGATTATGCAGAACATGAGGAGGAAAAAAGGAGTTACATCTTGTGAGAAGCCACAATTCCAATGCTACAATGACAGTAAAACTATACAATAAAATAAATAAAAAATAGAGAAGCAAAAATCATGTGAGAATTGTGTCTCTAGATGCACAATTTGACATCACACAAAAGCTGGGTTTGATTTTTTTTGTTATTGTGATATATTTGACCTGCAATTTGGTCATTTTTAGTTTTTAGTTTGAGTGTCGTAGAATAAACTGTAGAAGTCTGAGAGTTGGAAGAGGAGACATGACTCTGGACTTCTAACCCAGGGGAAGTTTCCTTAGACACATTTTTTTAATTGAAAAAGTTTATTTGCGTAATTCAATAAAGCCTGACCTTTATAATGACAAAATAAAAGCACTTTTCACTTAATGTTTGTCAGCTACAGTATGATTCACGTTCATTTTTGTTGCCGTGAACATCATGACTTGTAACTCAGTGGGGCTGCACAGGGAAGCGTTACTCTCAGGAGGAAACACCAAACTAGTCTTTCCATTCTTTTTAGAGAGTGGTCACCTGCATTGTTCTTTGAGATTTTTCACCGTGACCTTTGAATACTTCAGCACATCAAAGTCTGACGGACGTACTGTGAACTCTTGGTGGAAGATGTTTACCTGACTGTCTTGACTTTGTTTTTTGAATGTTGTTTTCACATAAATCTTCCACATTTTCTTACTTTATCTGCTTGAAATCGGATGGATCCTCTTGCTCCATAATTCATAGAGGCATCGATCTGTGTTTACTGGCTTCCTGTGACTACATACAATACAAGGTGACCTTCGTGTTAAGCAGGCGAGCCTCCCTGCTCTACATGCACCGGGATTATTGTATTGAACTCAGATTGGCGTATTCCGACAGGCATCGTCTTCTCTGTAGACTTGACATAAATAAACAATGTTTGGAGGCCCTTCGTCATAATTTCTCTGTTGTTTTTGAAAAAGGCAGCAAAAAATGTCAGCTTCCAAATGC
Source organism: Scartelaos histophorus (assembly GCA_000787155.1). Classification (NCBI taxonomy): domain Eukaryota; kingdom Metazoa; phylum Chordata; class Actinopteri; order Gobiiformes; family Gobiidae; genus Scartelaos; species Scartelaos histophorus. The sequence goes on along the minus strand of KN512844.1, from coordinate 19,909 downwards.
TATTGTTTTCATGAATAAATGTATGAGTAAATAATAATTCAGTGTGCTACAGTCCAACACAGCTTAGTGCTACAATGTGAAAATCTATATTTTTCAACTAATAATAAAATAAATCACTTAAATAATCACGCGCATAGGACATCAGTCGAAAAAATAAACAAAAGCATTTAATTATGGGTAGTTTTATACACTAAAATACATTGAAAAACATGTGTCCTTATTGTGAGCAGGTTTGCATCTTCATAGACCTGACTCATAACAGATGATGATGGCAGATTGCTGTTTGTTCATTCAGGTTTGATATGAGAGAACAGCTCAAAATTACTGTCTCAAATAGAAAGCAGATTGATCTGACATAATAGCGGACATTGTTACATTTTCTCTATGTTACGACACATTTTAGATACACTATTTCCTCTTCTTCCCCACTCAGGATCGAGTCTACTGGACCGACCGAGACAGAGCTGCCGTCTTTATGGCCAACAGGCTCACGGGGCAGGACATCCACACACTGGCTGAAAACCTCAACGACCCTCACGACATCGTCGTCTTTCACCAGCTCCGGCAGCCTCCAGGTTTGTGATTTCATTGTATTTGTGATTTCGTTTTATCAAAGACTTGTCATTGGATACTTTCAAGTCACATCTCTATGAACACGTTTCCTCTGTGGATGGAAGTGGAGCTGGTGCTTTGAATAAATGATGACAAGGCCTGTGAAAGTGGTTAAAGCATCAAAGCTCGATCAGAACATGAAAAAGTTGCTCCAATCAAGCCAATTTTCTTTTTTAATGTATTTTTTATCCCCTTACTTTTATATACTACAGTTTCCCAGTGTAATATATTTCATGGTATGTCATCAGCTGCTTAAATGTAACATGACGAGGCATAACAGTAAAGATTGTACAAGCTGAGATTTTTGTACTCCAGATCTATACATTTAAATAAGATATGACATTTCTTTGAATCTTTTTAAATCTTATGTTTTTGTTTTGTCTACATATGTGACGCTACAGGTCCAGACAGCTGTAACCTCGGCAGTGTGGCCAATGGTGGCTGTGAGTACCTGTGCCTGAAAGCTCCTCAGATCACAGAGCACTCGCCCAAATACACCTGTGCCTGCCCCGACGGACAAGACCTGGGCCCAGACATGAGGGGCTGTGTGCCAGGTCAGCGCTCCCTGCTATTCACATATTCATCTGTTTTTTTCTAATTAAGCATGATCACATAATGCACACATAGTATATACTAGTATATAAGAAGCTACAAGGGTGTCCCAAAACTCCAAATTACATCATAAAGAGGGGGTATGAGCTTTCTACCATGTTAAAACATTTTTCTCTCATCAAAAACATGCCAAAGAGGTTTTAGATGCCATCAGTGCATGTTGGAGTAATTTAGTATTTAGTTCTGTACAATGCTCATGACAATCCTCCATAAACACAGCATGATACAAAACTGTACACAAAACTTGACAAACCTGATGCGATGTGCAGTAATTTCATGGATGCACGTCGTTTGTATTGTCAGGCCACTCTTAAGTGAGAAGTAACGGTGGGGGGATGAAAGTGAAACTTCTATGTGATCTAGATGTGTTAATACCTCATAGTAATACCTCAGAAGTAAAAAAAAAAGTCTAACATGAATCAATCATTTTCTTGTTTTTTACTTAATCAGGAGCTCCTGGAAAGGTCGTCACCTCAACACCCTCTGTGGAACCAGCTCCAAGCACAAGCACTGCTGCAGGGGAGGATTTGACCATTCCCTCCGGTGGATACTCACAAGCCGACACTGCCTCCCACCTCACCACAGCGCCCCCTACGTCTTTGGAGCCCCTCACGCCTCTCCCGTCGCTGAAGCCTGTTCCGTCAGGGGAGTCTAAGGCGCTGGGCTCGCACTCCACTGCCACAGCCATGGTCATGCCCACCACACCCGCAGGAGACAGCAGTGTGTCTCAGCATTGTAAGTTCACTTTAATATTGCGCTATTTTCTGATCTATGTTATAATGTTATTTCCTAGCCACAAACAAACCTGGAGTTGTATTTTGCTTAATTCACACATTTAACAGACAAATCCTGCATATTTAGTTTTCCTTACAAACAGAAAACGCGCTGTTCCATAAGAGATTACTCAATCATGTGTGAATGAAACAAAACACAACTCCGAGTATATTATTTCTTCTTATTATTATTTCTTCTTATTTCTTACTTCTGTAATGTTCTAAACTGTCATTTTATAAATAATAAATTGTAGACATAAAGGAATACGTACTTTTAAAACATGTGCAGTGGGTGACACTGGAGTCTAATGAGGCGTATGAAAGAGGTGGAGAATGTCATGCCTCTGCCAAGGTCACAGCCCGCGGTAATGCACCAAATACCAGCGGCTCATCAGAGGGATCCCATTCCACCATTTTTGTTCAAACACTCCTTTCAGCTGCAGCCATTTATTCATTCTATCTTTCATGAAATCCCACACGTTATTTCTTTTCTTCAATTATGTGAAGCATGTTGTGTTAGCTTCACTGGCCCCTCATGCTAATGCTAAACCTGCCTCTTTACAGCGGGAGGTGAGCATTTCCTCATGGGAGAGAACCTGACAGTAGCAGTCTTGGGAGTGGTCATCCCCATTGGTAAGTGCACTTCATGTGAACGTGTCTGACCATAGTAAAAGTCTGCAACACTGCGTTAAGCTGCAGTCTGCCTCTGCCCAAGGCCCCAGGGTTTGTGTCCCTCTGACCCTGTGCAGCTCATGAGAGAAGCCTGGCCCCCAGCCCTTGTCTGACATCACTGCATTATTCACCCACACTGTGCTGCTACTGCTGCTGTGCTGGGTTCTGCTGGAACCTTAGGGCTCTGATAGGCACAGCTATATATTGTCAACATGAAACATAAATGTCATGTTACAAACAGAATCAGTCACTGGCCTCCATTTAGACATTC
>KN512842.1:15847-30433 GCA_000787155.1 Scartelaos histophorus | reverse complement strand
GGCGGCTGTTCTCCCCTCCTGAAGTCCCGCTGGGGTCCTTACGGGGCACTTTGGGCACAGGCACATCCTCGGACACCCCGCTCTGACGCGCTCGCCGCCGCTTCTTACTCCACAGCTCGTGACAGTCCTGGTGGTGGGGAAGACTACACGCACACAAGCACACACAAGCGCACACACAAGCGCGCACACACAAGCACATACACGCACACACACACGCACACATCCGCACAAGCACACACAGGTACGCACAAAGAGACACAGACATGCATATTGGGTTTTCATGCTTCTTGGGGAGATTACATTGACCATCATTCGCTTCCTGGAGACTGATCCTAACCTTAACCACAATCAATATTTTTCCTTAACCTTATCATCGTATTCTAACCCACATATCTGGACTTTAAATCATGTTGATCTAATAATAAAAAGGACTTACATCAGAGGATTTTCTTTACCCCACAGGCAAGGAAGTCCCCATAAATTCAGTGTGTATACAAAAGCTATTATTTATACAATATTAATAACTGCACAAAGTTACAATTCTCAACATACGTGAAAAAGGAAATACATCTAATAATGCAATACTTAAACGTTAAAACTGTTGACAGCAAATTTCTCTGATCAGACTTTAGAAGATTTTAAAACTTATATTACGTTATTCATCTTGTTTTCAGATTTACTTACTAGAGGTAGTTTATATTAAGATAAGTTGTCAAGTAAAATGATCCGTCCATGCAGCAACATAATTTCACTACTTTTAAGTTATTTTCTGATAGATTTGAGTGTTATATCTTTTTTGCAGAGTACTCTTTACTCGTGGTACTTTTAGTTTCATATTTTGCAACATGATTCCACACATGCAAGACTAATATATTTTATTTTGAATTCTCTTCCCATATGCTTGGCTTATTGGGGAGTTACTGTATCCAAGTAATTTCCCTTGTGGATCAGTTCAATTTATCCAAGTCAAACTCAAGACTTGTTATCCAGACTCTGACAGTAGTTACGGCTTTTAACACCGTGTGAGATGTGTGGTCCTCTGTGTCTTGTATTTATTTGATCAATTTTACTTATTATTTACTGCTAATTTGGTTTTATTGTCTTAGGACTGGTATGACAAAATCTGAGCAATTTACCTTTGTGTTGTCTGTGTTTTATGGTCTCTGTGCGGCACTTTCAAAACTGCCTTGTTTGTAAAATGTGCTATATAAATAAAGTGGATTTGGATGGAAAAATGTTCAAATATTACTTTACACCTAAAAATTCAAATCTGTATTCACCTTGACATATCTACCTGTCAGTTACAGATGTGGACATTATCAGATGCAAAAGAAAAACTAAAATTTAACAAGCAAAGAGGAGTACGCCCTCATTTATGAAAACAAAATGCAGGATGCTGAAAGCTAGTATTAGAAAATTTAGCAAAAGATGGTATTCTTTATGTTTAAATGCAAACAGGTGACCATCTGAGTGGTTAGAAGATCTGAACCTGAAGATCAGAGATGAATAAAATACTTAGTCGAAAAATGTTTGGTGCCTACAAATTTATAGGTGATAAATATTGATTATTTGCTACGATTATTATTTGGAAACTACACTTCCTTTCATCTTTGTTACCATTTTCTTTCTTCTGTAAACACATTATATAAAAGTGTCTTAACCTATACTCCCTAAAGAAGGCCAAAGAAACAAAGAGCTACTAACTCTGGGGGAGGCATTTTGTTGGGCTCCACGTCAGACAGGAAGTCACTGTTCAGAGCCTGTTCGGAGGTGCAGCGCCGTGAGGGGTCAAGGGTCAGCATTCGGTCGAACAGGTCCAGGGCGGGCGATGGCAAACTGTCGGGATATAGAACATGATTTAACCACAAGAGGCAAAGGGGCAAAAGTATCAAGCGCCGTGTGACAGACTGGTAAAAGGTTAAGAACAAAGGTGTACCCCATAGACAGAGATTATTACAGCATTATGTTTAATATAGTTTAATAGTTTGAGGAGACTAAATTATTATCGAAACTTAAAGATGCACTGTGTAACTTTTCTGTATTCAATTACACGTGGTTTTATAGCTCAAAAATGCTTAGAAAAACAAGCATTCTGACGCTCTCCACAGATCTGATCTGTAACTTGGGCTGTGAAACATTCCAAAGCAATAACATGGGAACTGCACCAGAGAAGTTACATAATGCATCTTTAAGGCCACTTATTCTATGTAAATGCCCTGATGAGGTTTCAGTGCTGTATTACTAATGTCATATTGGAAAAATAATGCTGAAAAGAAGTTCAATTTAAAAGCTATTTCTAGCCGCACTGTAGAAAATCAAACGATGCATTCAGACATATGACTTTCACATTTCATATATTTAAATAACGGTGAACAAAGAATATATAGTAATAAAACACTAAGCTGCCTTTTTAAAACCTTCTCACACAAACCTTTACATTTCTACACCATACAGAAGACTACTGTCCTTTCAGATATAACCTTTTTAAATAATATATTCACATACTAAAGCAAACCATGTGTTGCATATTTAAAGCTGTACTGAGTAACATTTCTGGTGGAGGGCGTCTCCCTGGAGCTATAACTGCTTTGTCCTAATGAATTTAATATTTATCTTTTATCTCATTACAGGTGTTTATAGCTAAAAATCTATTCCATGGAAGTCTCAGTTACTAAAGAAACCATCTGCACACATTTCTAGATTTAAGGTGGTGGTACTGGTGGTGCTCGTGGAGATTCATAAAATTAATGCCAGACTGTGAAATATTCCAAGCAAAGCAAAATATGCAGATGCCAACAAGGTCAGCCCTCCTACAACATGACAACAACATCCGCAGTGGCTCCTTAAAATTAAGACATTCTAATCTAATCTAACCTGAGCACTGATACTCACAAGGCAAACTCCTCTCGTAGCCGCCGCCTGTATTGCTTCTTGGGCTTCATTGTGTTGAAAAGCGGAAGTTTGATGACGTCAGGCCAGACAGCGGGACAGGGGCTACCACAGAGACGGCTAAAGAAACACAAAGGCACATTTTACATTAGCAATACACAAACAAACAGCAGCTTTCATGTAGGCCTGTCATGGTAATACAGTGTTTCAATCTGCAATTTATTCATTAAGAGTTCATCAGTCATAGATATTATTTATGCAACACTCTAAACTGAACGAGGTAGTGACCGGCTGCTCCGTTTCTGCAAGTTAATTTTTCCATTTTCCCACACAAATTTCAAGTTTCGAGTTGAAAGACGTCACAGAAGCAAAGCAACTACATGCTAAATAATATTCATAACCCAGATATTTTAAAACCAAAACCCACATTTAAAACACAAGACTCTATAAACCACTATGTTATTAAAACATTTTGCAAAGTTTTAGAATCAGGCTTTAAATACAACTGTACGTTTTATGGTCATTAGTTACCACATAGCTGATTAGCCTTGAGCAAGCTTTCAAAATGTATACATTTTTTGGGAAAGTCTATGGGAAAAATGAATGAGAAATTTACGTCAGAAAATAAGGGGGTTAGGTGGTCCACTAGTACAGAAAAAGTACCTAAGAGAATATTGTATCACTTATAGAATGAAACTGAAGTTATTGTGACAGGCCTAGTTTCACAGATAAAATCTAACCAAAGATGTAATTAGATAGAAAAAAACATAATAGCACAGCATTTACCTGATGAGCTCAAGTTGTAGTAGCTCCTGATTTGCTTGGAATATCGGCTTCTTTGTAAACAGCTCCCCAAGAATACACCTAACACACAAAATGAATTCACAAATCTATAAATAACTTTCTTAGCTTGTGTTGAAGCAAGATTTAAGTGTGAAATCAGAACACCTTAATTGCTTAGAAGGCATAAAAAGTTGCTTGGTGGTGTTACTTCGTTATTATGATTCAAAAACACTTGGGCTGCAGTATCGGGGTGAGTTTCGGGCTAGCGTGGTGGGCGGTAGATTTCAGCTCGCACAAAGCATCACTCAGCACGAAAGTCACCTTTAAAATGACTTTAATCTCACAATGGTACTTTTGTTTTCCAATTTACCATTTACGGAGTTGTACTGGTGTTTTGGAATAAACAAAATACATCATTATGACCAATTAAAAACATTTATTTGTCCTTCAAGAGGCTGTTACGTAATGTAAAACAAGCAGAGAAGTCGCAGATAAACAAAATTATACAAAAGTTTGTTTGTTTGTTTGTCTAATACTGGGTAATGATAGTAGTGGGGGTCAAAAAACGCTGTTTGTTGTTTTGGTTTAGTTTAAAGTTGCGCTGTGTAACTTTTCAGGTTGAGGGGTCTACTACCATGGAGATGCCACTGCTTTGCCTGTAATGTTCCACAATACAACACTCAACTTTTATAAGATGGATTTATTATTTTATTTGAATTATGGGTGTTTTAATTGCTCAAAAATACACATTGTTGCTATAAGTGGGTCGCCTCTTCACAGATCTCACCTGTAAATTGGTCTTGTGGCGTCTCCTGCTTATTTATATGGAAAAGTTTAATGCCATACTTCAAAATATTGGAGGCACAGAATTATCATCTCTATGGTTACAAGTAAATGGCGGGACCTCTACCAAAAAAGTTACACAGTGCAGTTTTAAGGTCCAGTTTTATTAGCTTTAGCCCTGGTTGGTGAGAAGCTAGTTTCATGCACGAGTTATTTGGAAACACTGGGTTTATAGCCTGATAAACAGCTCACTATAAACTAAAGCTGGAATTAGTTGGGGGGAAAACTAATCAAATGTTAACAAACACGAGTAGCCATAAGATCTGTGATTTTTATTTCAGGGTCTGTGTGTTTTAGGGCCAGAAAACGGCTGCAAAATTAATCGTAAATCAAAAATAAACTGGATTTGAATGGACACGTTTAGCAAAATATTCTGTCTTATTCTGCATATAATTGTTACCCCTATAGTTTAGATCTGTAAAAAGATGTTCTGAAATGTCACTCTTTTATTCATTAGTTTGTCACTTAATATTTGAGTTATTTTGTCGATTCTTTTGAACATGTTTCAGAGGTGATGTCTGAACAGAGTCATACTATTTAATATAATTGCAAAGCTTGTCAGAAGAATCACTGAACCCTTTTTACCAAATGGTTCAATGAAAAAAAAGTTGTATGGATTCTTTGATTGCAAAAACTGTTAAGAGTTAGTAGCAGTCCAGACTTTTCCAGACCAGACTTCACTCCAGCAGAAGTTACCCACACCCACAGTGAGTGACCGAGATGAGTGAGCCTCTTATGAAACCAGCAACTTGGGAAAATTGGCAAATAACTGGTACTGACTTAGAGAGTTATGAATGAAGGTGAACTGGGCCATGTTTTCTGCCATTCAATTCAATTACATATTTTCGTTTAAATCTTTCTTTTATTTGAAATGCCTGCTGGGAAAAGCAGCAATGTGACAATTGTACATCATTATAGTTTTTTTTTTTCTTTTACGCAGTGCACCTTTAAAGAAGTAACTTACTTTTTGGTTGGGTGTCAGTTACCTGCTTATTTCTATGGATATGTCATTGCTCTGCCTGGAATGTTCCACAGTACGACATTAAACAGCTCTACTTTACTTTTTTTTTACAGGTGGTTTTATAGCTCAAAAATACATGCATTCTGACTGTGAGCAGGGTTGCCTCTGCACAAACCTGACCTGTAAATTGGCCTAGTTCCAGACAAAGCAGTAAAATTTCCATGGAGAAAAGTGTTGACAGACCCTCCACCAGAAAAGATGCACAATGCACTTTCAAACAATTTTAAAACCAAAATATAATAATTTTGTTTTTTGATAATTATGGCGATTGTGATTAGATTTGTGATACGTGTTCAAAATGTAGAATTTTGTTCAGCATGACCCTTCAGGAGTGTAACATTCATTTCAGAACATGTTGCAACAATAAATAACACAAAATACTCAGAAAATGTGATGTGGGGCAGGAGTCAGATTTTCCAATTGATTACACTGTACTTTACCATGAAAAATCAAAAAAAAAAAAAAAAAAAAAAAAAATTAAAAAATTTTGAAAAAAAAAAAAAAAAAAAAAAAGTTAAAAAATGTTGAACCTGGTCTTTTCAATTACTGACTAATCTCAAGAACTGACTGTGTTACAACAATATTTTGCTATTTAATTATTTAAATTGTAGCTGCTCCCCATCTGTTTTCATTAATATTGCCCTATAGAATGCTGTGCTGTAATCTGAAGCTCAGCAGTAGAGCAGACACTCACCCACAGCTCCACACGTCGATGGCAGGAGAGTAACGCTCTTCTCCCAACAGCAGCTCTGGAGGTCGGTACCACAACGTGATCACTTTGTTAGTGTACGGCCGACTGCAAAACACAACCACAGGTAAGATTATTAAAATGTAAGAGCCAAATAATACAACACACAAGCACAGGCAAAACTTAAGATTTAGAATGTAAGATCAATGGTCTCTGATCCATATATCACCACATTTGTTTGATTATATAATGTAATCTCATATTGATTAAATAATGGAAAAAGACTAAAATAAATGAATCAGGTCCGACACTGTTAAAAGCAGGTTCCTGTTCTGTTCAACCCCATCAACAGAAGGGGAGAATCTTTAATCATAGTTAGACATATATAAATCCACCAAAAACACGTGACAAAAACGATGCACATCAGTAAAATGGGAATGGATTTTTTGTGTTTGCTTTTTGTTTACTTTTATCAAATTTAAATTTTGAATTAACATTTTTGTGCTATAAGCAATATATCTGATATTCAAATTATATCTTCCAAATAACATTCACAGTAGAATTAATATTCTGATAATATCGAGAGCTGCTGCCACAATAAAAACACATAAAAGGCTCATAATTCTGAATTGAGTCAAAGACGACAGCTCCATCTAGTGGAGTTTTTCTTGAACAGCAAAGCTAAAAATGTTCTTTTAAAATAACTTTTTACCTTAACGTTTTGCACAAACTGATACAGCCATGAAGTCACTTTATACTATAATAATATAAGACTGTTTTATCAGTTGGTTAAGGACAGAAAGTGTTTCCTTACACCTGCACAGCACCTGTCACAGGGACAAAGGCATGAGTCAGGCTACTGACCTTTGACCTGCATGAGACTCTGGCTGTCCATGCTTCAAGTGCTTAAATTGCTCCTTGAGAATGAATAAAGTTATACTGATAGTTTGCAGTGGCATCACACTGGGAGTGTACTACATGTTTTTATGTCTTTATGGTGGAAAATTCACCACCATGGAAACACAATTCAAACATGAGCAAACAAAACCAAAAAAGATCTGAAAATTCCAGTCCAACCACAAAATGGGTTAAACAGTTAAAAAACACATTTTCAGGAACCAATGATAAATCTGTGGTCCTGTTTAGTATCATGTGTGATGAGCAGATTTTTGCCGATTGCCTAAACTTTCTGGCCCAACAAAGTGGACTGCAACAGGCTTTATAATTCATGTGATATATTAAACTTGTGCCCACCTTTCCTCCGAACTGTAGAGACGAGCCAAACCAAAGTCTGCCAGTTTGATCTGACCTCTAAAAGGAGACAAAACAAAAATATCAGAAATCTTTAACAGAAACATGAATTGCAAAAATATCACAACACAACCACTACTCAATGCAATTAATTCTACACCAGTGGGCCAACGTTTCCTGTGAGAGAAAACAGGTTTGGAGAAGTTAGACGAGTACATTCAAGTTTAACAGAGGACACAATCAAAAGCAAAAGGAGTTTCAATGAACCGAAAAACCGAGGTCAAAATTGCAGAAGTCGAAGTAATATTCCACCGACTCTTTTTCCAACTGATGTTCAATGAAAAACTGTCGCCCCTCTCTGTCAGCTGCAGTGAGCCTCGTCATTTTGGTCTTAAAATGTTCGTATTAACCCGCTCTACATGATCCTGCTGTTTTTATTTCACAATTTTGTCCGTAAATAAATTCCTATTCTTAATATCAAACTCAGCTTCACCCTTATAACCATTATCCACGGTGAGCTTCATTTGACTGGATCTGAACACCATGAGTGACGTCAAACTCCCTTGGTCCACTAATTTACATACAGTTTATGATTTTGCAATGTGGAGAAGGAGACACACTAAATATTCAGGATTATTTGGTTGCACTAACCCACATTATTTTGCACAGAAAAAAAACTCCCAAATGATAATTACAATGCAACTGCCCATATTGATATACACAACCAGTCAAACGTTTGGACACACAAGGTTTTTTCTTCTTTATTTTTTACTACTTTCCACATTTTATATGATACAAAATGCATCAAATATATGGAGTAAGATATATGGAATTATATAGTAAAATGTACAGATAAAATATTACTAAATCCTACTAAAAACGTGGCTACTTTAAAAACAAATGTAGATTTTGTTTCTTTACAACATAATTCTATGCATTTACTTCAAATATTTGTGTATAGAAAATGCAGAAAGTAGTAAACGATAATAAAATAAAGAAAAAAAAAACACTGAAAGAGATGGCGTGTCCAAACTTTTGCCTGGTAGTGAGTGCATTTAGATCACATTTGAGGCATGTGTCTCTGGGATTTTCCTCTATAACTCACACTCACGGCGGTTGTGAAAGTGAAATTGGAGAGTACAGAGCCAAAGGACCACGTCGATCAACAGTCTAGGGTGTGGTCAGAAATGTTTTGAGGACGCAACCGAAAAGTCTGCGGACTGCCCAAAGGAATTTATCAAGATTTTATTTTAGAATAGCATTTTGTTAACTAGTCTCATCTCCCAGAATCAACCAGAGAAAAACATAGCCCGTCCGTATCAAAACAAACATGGTGAAAAATAAAACTACAACAACAACAACAGAAAACTGAGAAACTGTGAGGCCCTCTGCAGAATTGTGAAAATTGTGAAAAGTGCTAATTCTCATGCTATTTTCCTCTTCTGATAATAATCTAACAGGAAAGTGAAAGTGAAATCTAACAAGAAAGTGAATGTTTTAAATTACATGTTTAACGCACAAACTGTTAACTTGAAAACTACCACTACATCACAAGGTGGAACAAAACATTTTGAGTTTTGGAGATGTAGACAGACTAAAAATAAAGTATTACTATAACATGTGTGAATTAAACAAAACACAACTCCAGATATGTTTTTGATGAGGTAACAACATAATAACACGGCTTAACGCTCACAAGAATCCACTCAGTGTAATATAGGATCTTTAAAATAAATGGATTCATTCAGAATAAAAGGGCAACTATTCACTTAATATAAAGTGAGGAAGGTTTGCTTTTGTTTTAAATGAGCTTGTTTGCTTATTGTGCGTCATTGAAATAAACAGATGTGATTGCAGCCTGAGCGGAGTCACAGTCTGTTCAGTGTCTTACCTGTTGTTGAGCAGAATATTGGAGCACTTGATGTCTCTGTGCAGAAAGTTGTTTTTGTGGCAATAGTCCAGGCCCTCCATGAGCTGACGCATGAAGCTGCGGATGTGCTCTTGAGAAAACTGCACCAGGCCAGACTCCAGCAGCCCCATCAGATCATGGTCCATGTACTCGAACACCAGGTAAAAAGCACCTGTGGAGAAGAGACAGAACAGCTTTTCAGTGAGGGCCTGTTATCTGACAAACAACAGAAATTCCTGCATATATAAGTTCACCACCCACAGGAATCTGCTCTCAGGCCTGGGACAGAACCAATACCATGGCAGTATTGTGATTTGAGTGGAAGCCAAAGGTATATTTTAGCAGAAATATTAATATTTTATGACCATTTGTGCAATGGGAATGTGTAAAACTTGAGTTCTACACATATCAATCAGGTTATAGGAAGGATGCCCAAAGTCGGTATATATATGCAAATATATTTTGATTTAATTTTGCATTGAAAAGGGTGTTAGAGTAAATAAAGGGAAGCCCATATCGGTCTAGCCCCGTAAAAAGCACAATAATTAAACACAATTTAATCACAAATATTTTTGTAATCTAATTACATGAAAACTATTTACAGGTCTGGTTCTCAGGATGCTAATACGTATTCTTTATGGCCCACTGAGGAAAAAAATAGAGTTGGATGATCAATTGAAATTTAAATTGTTGCAATGGTAAACTGGTAATGGTAATGGTAATGGTAAATGAAAGCAAATGGTAAAAACTTCAACACATTCTTCACTGTAAACAGCCGAGCTTCCTTTTTCATGTATTAAAAAGGATGTACAAAGTTCAAATATTAATACGAATGAATGTAATTTTTGAGGTTAGAGCGTATTCTAGTTTTCTGCCATATTCACCTTTATCCTTTTTGAAGTCCAGTGCGTCCTGTTTGTCTGTGACGATCTCCTTCATGTTGACGACACTGCGGTGTTTGAGCTGACGCAAAATTTTGATTTCTCGAATGGCTGTGATGGGGAAACCCTCCTTCTCATTGTCCAAGCGCACTTTCTTCAGAGCCACCAGTTCACCTGCCACAGAAAACACACGAGTTTATGACGTGTGAATGACAGATTTTTACGATGAAATGTGGTTTATTTTAACTTAAAGGTGTGTTAACTTTTCTGGTTGTGGGTCCATCACATGTTTCTATAGATTACAAGGGAAAATTCTGTCCCAAAGTTTGGCACAATTTACACTCAAACTATTTATTTCTGATACTTTAAACATGATTTCAAGAAATTACAGGTGTTTTCTTGTATTAGTATTTTGTCACTAATTTCAGTAACTCAAACCCAAATATTACAGAGTGAGGATTTGAAAAAGAAACACTTTCCAGAAGCCTGACCTTCTGTTTAAAATATATGTATTTTTAATTGATCTAATGAAATATTCACATTTGGGGTTTTCATTATCTATTAGCCAAAATCATCAAAACTCAAGAAATGAACTCTTATAATAATTCACTCTAATATTTCACTCTGTGTGACGTGAGTTGATATAACATATGGGTATGACTTTCTGAAATGAGAGACAAAAATATTAAACTTTTTCGTGATATTCTAATTTTCGGAGATGGATTTGTAGTTCAGGGTGGTCTGTACCTGTGTCTTTGTCCTTTGCCTTGTACACCTGACCGTACGTCCCTTCGCCAATGATCCCGATGATGTCAAATTTATCTACACAGCGCTTGCCCCAGTCGCTCAGGTTATGTTTGCGCTCACCGTAACGTGGACAGCAAATCCTGGAAGAAAAAAAGAAAATGTAATTAATACATGTAGGCCTGTCACAACACTTTTTTTTTTAAATGCACTGTGTAACTTTTCTCATGGAGTATCCATTTACAACCTGCTTGTCTTCCTGGAGATGTTATTGCTTTCTCTGGAATATTCCACAGTTGAGATTAAATTTATCTACATCAAGGGAGATAACTATAGGCTATATTACCGGTCAGATCTGTAGAGAAGCAACCCTATTCACATAGAGAGAGTTATTGTATTTTTGAGCAACAGAAAGGCCCATAATAAATAAATGTGAAATATGTGTTTGATGTCATAACACAGAACATTCTAGACAAAGCTATAACATCTCCATGGAGGCAAGCAGGTGACAGACCCTCCACCAGAAAAGTTGGGCAGTGCACTTTTAAATCCAATATATCGTAACAGCCATGATACCACGATAAACGATAATACTTAAACTACTTTATGTCACTGTAAATTAATTTTTCAATAGACAGACAAATAAAAGGCAGAACCAATAATTAGCTATAGCAGTCATTTACTCTACCCTCTACAGCTCAAATCTTGCGTTTCTATGAGGGATGGCACAAATCATAAGAGACAAAATTCATATATGTCAAAAATGATCGTGAGATTCCCCCCCTCATATTTTTACATTTACCTTGGTTTAAAAAAGGGGTCAACTTTGCTGTGTAACTCCTCTTAGAAGATTAAATTCCTTCAAACAGTATAGCAATACTGTAAAATCAAATACGTTTTTAAAATATGAATTAAATGGCACAATTTTATTAAAACTTCACGTGACATGTCTCGCCCCATCCCACTGTGGAAAAAAGCAAAGAAAAAGGACCCATGGTAAATATCGAGCCCCCAAATGTATTGGTTTTTTTTCATGTTTTCATGTATTGAATGTAAATCGTTATTATAATTATCATGGAAGACCTAGATACACGTGGGTCTTGAAAAATTATCTATTGGGAGATTTCGTGTTTTTTTTCTCCATGACGATAATCATTGTATGAACTGAGCTTGTAATATCTTGGTTGAGGTTCAAGTACAGAAATCTCTCTTTATAATAGGGCTGAATGGATTGGGATTTTTTTGTGACTAGTGTTAGCTGCACAAGTCATGTTATAATAATAGGATTCTGTTCCAAGTTCACATTTTAAAAACATACCCAGAAGAATCGACAGAAACACTGAAATATGAACTAAGAAACTAATACAAGAATCACATTTCAGAATGTTAGTACAGATTATAAAGATTAGCAGCTTTTATGCACAATAAGAAAGGGCATTTAGTTGTTTGTGGAGGAAACTATGTAATTGGTCAATTACATCCATTCAAATTGCAATTTTTGATCCGACTGTGATTAATCTTGCAGCGCTACCTTACACTCTTTTGAAAATGTCACTGTAAATTTATTTTTTATTTCATGTTGCTGCTGCTTTTATGAAAGAGTTATTATTATTATTATAGACGATACACTTTGCAAAATAGATCTTTCACTAATAAAGGTCTTAAAGGTCTGCCACCTTCTTATGTCCACAGACATGTCATTGCTTTGTCTAGAATGTTCCATGGTACTGATTAAAGAGGGAGACAAGCAGGTTACAGCACTACCGTACATTACAGTGCAGATGTGTGGAGAGTCGCCTCTATTCCCCCAGAAATTTTTGTATTTTAGGGCAATAGAAACACTTGTAATGAATAAATACTAAATGAATATGTTTAATTTCATATCATGTAACATTCCAGGCAATAACATCTCCATGGAGACAAACAGGAAGGAAACTCTGTGACGTGTGAGCTGTGTCTAAATAATTCCCCTTGTGGATCAATAAAGCCCAAGTCAAAAAAATGTGTGAAGTGTACTGACTTTGGTCTTTTCTTGAGCGCTGGCATGGGCAGAGACGGGGCCTGGCGGACGGGGGACTGTGGTGGAGAGCCGTCCCCGCTCAGGAGGGTGGGGGGCAGGGGCAGGTCGATGATGGAAGTCCGACTGCGAGCTTCCTTCTCTTTCCTCGAAGACCTCTGAGGAGGAGTGGACTTCTTTGGACTGCAACAACAGGAGCAATTTATGGTAACATTTTTCTTTTCATCTGTATGAGAATAACTGCAAGGAATTTGTATTGTAAAATAGTTTTAAATGGGAAAAATATGCACATCTTTTTCAGCTTTTTTTGCAGTTTGTTATGTGCACTACTACTTCCTAAATTTTAGATACATACAGAAGACATCAAATATATAAAGCAGGATGTCTGGAAACAAGGGGAAAAAAGTTAAATAGCTTAATTAAAAAAGGTATCTTGTCAGGGTTGGAAAATGCCCAAAGTTCAAACTAGCGTTCAAAGCAAAGAGTGGCTATTTAAAAATGTTTTAATCTAAAACAAGTTATTTTGAGTAAATGTTTTCCTCACTACAGTTAATGTGTGACCATTCGGTGCATTCAGTGAGAATCTACAAGACAAATAATCATGTAAATAAACATGTTTGAAAAAGTGTGTCGTTTGACTGGCAGCGTAATGTCTATAGGTAAATTGTGGTTATAAAACCAATACAACAAATAAGTAAGATTTGCATACATCTGAAAACAACCGCCCACATAAAATCATTATCCAAATTATATTATAGTCATGTTCTGTGCTAAAGCGTTAAGTAACCGCTAAGCCAACAGGTACTCACATACTTCAAGAATTATTCCTTCAACGACACAAATATATTTTTTTCATATTATAGTTGAGGTTTTAAAGTACTGAGACTATTAAATGGCCTGTGTCACGTGATTTGTTTGTAGTTGTGCTTTGTTTCATTCACACGTTTAACACACAAATCCTGCATATTTAGGCTGCATTCTTCTCTCAAACTGAAAACACCTTGTAATGTCATGTGGTAATACAGGAAGCACTGTGTTTTGGAGCTTCGTACACTCACTATAATCATTTGG
The DNA here is from genome assembly GCA_000787155.1 of Scartelaos histophorus. Classification (NCBI taxonomy): domain Eukaryota; kingdom Metazoa; phylum Chordata; class Actinopteri; order Gobiiformes; family Gobiidae; genus Scartelaos; species Scartelaos histophorus. The sequence continues at coordinate 16,336 of KN512842.1, read as the reverse complement.
ATTATTCCAGCTCTCGATTTCACAATCTCTACTGAGCTAAAAGGTAAAAGGTAGCTGTTAACTTGAAATGATCACTTGTACATGACATGACAAGGTGGAACACAGCGTTCTGAGCTCTGACAGACTAATAAACCAGGATTACTCAAACAAAACACAACTCTAAGTAGGTTTTTGATGAGGTGACATCATTCTAACCTGACTTAAATCACACAAGAGTCAATTTTGCATAGTACAGGACCTTTAGAAACTTTCCAAACCAGGACTCACCTATCCTGAGCGTTCCCCAGCAGCATCGGGGGCAGGGGCAGCGGGGGCAGTGTTGACGTCTTGTGTAGTGTGGTGGGCCGCATTGGGCTGTGGCTAGGAGGGGGCGCGGGGGATTTCGCTGAGACCGGGGCAGGTTGCGGAGGCGGGGCGTTGATCTCAGGCTGAGGCGGAGGAGGGGGGTGCTGTGAGGCAGAGGCAGGTGGAGCAGGGGGGGCAAGAGGG
>KN512842.1:1109-15833 GCA_000787155.1 Scartelaos histophorus | reverse complement strand
CAGGTGGGGCAAGAGGGGAAGAGGGGGCAGGTGGAGCGGGGGATGACTCTGTGGACATGGGCGCCGTGCCCTGGTCCTCACTGTTGGGTCCATCCTGTGGTGTTTGTACTGACGGAGTCTCTGCTGTTGCTGCTGTCTCCTTCTCCGGTTGTGTTGGTTCTGGTTTGATAGATTTAGAAGTGCTGGGGGTGGCGGTGTTGGTGTTTGACTTTCTGGCAGCCACAGACGGTGAAGCTGCCCCCGAGGCACGTGCGGCCGCCTCTGCTGCTTGTTGGCGTTCCTTTTTCCTCCGGCTCAGCTCTGCCCCGAGGCTGGAGTTAAGAGGGAGGCGGGTGGAGGGTGGGGAGCGGCTGGTGGGGCGGCTGCTGTGGGTCGGACCTCCACTGCTGGAGGTTTGGTGCCTCTTAGTGCGCGAGCGAGAGGACGAACGGCGAGATGAGTAGGAGAGAGGAGAGCGGCTCCGAGAACGACCAGAGCGTCTAAACATAGACAAAAAATTTAACATTTATTACTAAAACCCTTAAAACAATGACGGCAAATTATTTAACATCCTTTAACATAATAGTACATGCGTCTTTGTTTATTGCCTATTTTTACAGGGGTAATTGAAAGTATTATATGTCAGAGTGAGTGGTGCCAAAGACAACTTTATGATCCTTAGGTCACTGTCTAGAGCAACGTCAAAGTTTTGCAGATAATTTCAACAGTGGAGAGCTGGTAGCAAATAGTTTACTAAAGTGAATGTGCAAAGTTCAGCTAAAGCAAAGCTAGCCACGAAAGGTCATTTTAAAAGGTTATCTAAGATGTCTAAGGTTTACAAATATTTTTAACACTATTAAACCAAAATGAGAAAGTGCACAGTAGATATTCTTCTAGTTAAGTTAGTGAATTAATGTGCAAAACAAAAACACACACACCTGGACACTGGGCTGGTGCTGGAGGACCTTCTGGAGGGGTAAGGACTGATAGAGCGCCTCCTAGTGTACGGGCTACTGTCACGCTCGAAGCTGGAGGAGCGGTGCCTGCCTCCATAGGGGCTGACAGACCTCTGTCTGCTGCGGCGCACATCTCCGTATGGGCTGGGGCTGTGCTGGACCCTCCGTCTGGAGTAACCATCGTCCCCCTGATGGCCGTAGCTCACAGGGCTCACACTCCCGGCCCCTCGCCTGGGACTGGGAGACAGGGCAGCACTGGTGCCCTTTCTCCGGGGACTACTCCTCCCACTGGACTTGCCTTTAGGGCTGGACTTGTGACCCTTAGAGACTTTTCGGTGGCTTCGATCTGTCCTACTCCTCTGAGAGGAGCTGTGACTTCCATCTCCTCTGGGTTCTTTGCGCTGCTGCCGGTCTTTCCGAGCCTTCCCTGAGCGGCTGCTCTCTTTGCTGCGAGATGAAAATGTGCTAGAGGAAGTGTTGCTGCCTACACTGGCTGCAGGCTGAGTTTGTGAGGACAGCTCCCCACGTTTACTGTCCTCAGACTGGGTCTGATGTTTCGAGGAGGACCCTGAAGACAGCCCACTCTCTTTACTCTTAACATGACTTACTCTGTCTCTGTCTTTACTGCTCTTTTTCTTTACACCATGCTCTCCATTTCCAGAGTCTCTGACTTTGTTGGGGTCCCTGGCCTTTTTTCTCGGGTGCCTGTGCCCCTTATTTTCTCTTCTGATACTGGCCCTATCATCATCTGAGAGGCCCAGTCGGTCCCCGCCCTCTCTCTCGGCAGGCCTGGATGGCGGGTCTGAAAAAGTGTCCGAATCTGAGCTAATGTCGTCGTACTCCACAAGCTTCAGAGCGTTGACGCCAGGTGGCGTTGTATCACCCAGGGCAAATTCATCGTTTTCCGGTGCCGAAATGTCACGATTTTTATTAGTTTTGTGTCGTTTACGTTTAGCTGAGGAAGACGACATAGAAGACTTAACGTGGCCCTTGCTTGCTCTGCTCTTCAGATCCCCGGGAGAGGTCTGAGCGGCCTGAGGCGCAGATTCAGACTTCCTCTTGGTCCCATGGTGTCGGTCCGACCCAGGCATCCCTTACGCCGGCGTCGGTACCTCTCCTGTGCCCGGGCCCAGCTGGTCCAGGAAATACATTAACTGGAGAGCAACAGTAGCTGCACAAAATGACAACATAAAATGTTACAAAACATAATTTGTAGATCAAAACACACCTGATAATACACAAGGCCGCTCACGTCCAGTCTCCTTTGACGCTGATTCATTCCACCGAGGTCCCGCGAGTATCCAGGGCAAAAAACTATAATTTGGCTCTCCAGGACGGTCACTTATTTAGTCCTACTGAGAAAGTGCTTGAAAAAAGGTCCCAAACAAACATCGGAGCAATGTTGTCGTCTCCTTTTCAGGTTAGCTAGCAATGCTAGCTAGCTCCCGGCTGCTAAACGCTGGCTTGTAAAAAGAAAAAGTCCCTTTGTGAAAGCTGTCCGTGCCCGGTGCCAAGTTAAGTAAAGGTGTTTAATTCCAGGGTATAACGATCTTAGAAAGAAACAAGCGAAATCTTCATTAATGACGCTCGTTTCTCCAACAAATCAAACTTGACCCGGTTGGTACTGTTTACATGTTTCCTTTAATGTAAGTTTTATCCTCTATAAATTAAATAATGATCAGAAATCATAGTATTTTCGTGTGCAGTAGATGTTCCAGTTTATTATCAATGGCTCTGGGAATCAACCAGGCCTATATTTAGGGCGATGCTGGCGGATTTAATAACATCCACAGCCCTATCTGAATGAGACTACAAACGCCATTGTGGCTCCCGAGACTGACCAAATCTGCGCACAGTGGAAGAAACCGGATGCTGAAGCGCTGTCAATCACGCCCGTTTACGGAAACACCCAATCAGCACATAGATCACGACTATGGTCCCGCCCCTGTACTCTCTGAGGCGGGATTCTGCAGAAAAAACGTGGTTTATTTCAAATTTATACAGTTAACAGGATCACAGATATTAAACAAAACACTTATTTTTAATGTAAAGAGTATTTATATGCAAGAAAATATAATAGAAATTGTGTCCGTGGTAATTTTCTTATCTCTGGTGATTCTTTTTCTTTTTATCATAGGCAACCGTAAAGTGCATAATATACATAATTTTATATTTTCGTAATTTTCTATATATATATAATATCTGCTCATCATGAAATATGTTTTACTAAATACATAATGAAGAACATTTTTTACGATTTTCCCACACGCTGTTTCTGAGTAGAACTACGTTTTTGTCATTACGGCTTCTGATTGGTTCATTACCTAAGAGTGGGCGTGGTTGATACAAAACACGGAAGTGGAGTTTACACAGTTGTTACACAATAATCCATGGAAAATGTTTGGTTTGGATTTTATATTTCACGAAGCCAAAGTTACCAAAACTGTAGATAACCACGTTATTACTCCGTTGTATACAGTTTATACGATCACGAATGTGGTATAAATTTAAGGTCATTATTTATGTTGATGCTTGAACAAATTAGCAGTCTATATTATATACATTTGTAAATCAAATTTTCATGGTAATATTTACTTATTAAGACACACAACTGTCCATTAATTTCCATATATAACAAATCACATTGTCCCTATATAACCCATGCTTTTAAAATAACCTACATTTTTTATTCTTGTAGGAAATAACAAATATTTGTGCATGGGTGAAGTTGGTATGTTTGTGTGTCCTTCCAGTGCAATTTTCTTATATTTATTTTTAATGTAGGCGTCGCAGCAGCTCCATTTTAGGCTACCAGATCCTATTCCTGTCGGGCTATTGTGTGGATGGATAGAAAGCTGTAAGCAGTGGAGGGAGGAGGTGAGTAGACCAGATAAGAGAGCAGGCTTATTGGCTGCCTGGGCTACTGCTGCTGTAGCCCGAGTAGTTTTATCACAACCAAGTGGATCCTTTGTTTCTGTTTCAGAGCTAAAACACAAACGTCGCCCCGAAAAGCTACCGAGAGGACGGTAGCATGATACCCGTGGAGGGGAAGCGGCAAAAACAGGGCCCCAGTCTGAAATTTACTGCAACTAGACCGCATTCATTGAGTCGGTAACCAGCAACACCAGAGCTCAACATGGGGAAAGAGGTAAACGGAGTGTCGCGGAGTCGATTTGAGGTGAGTTCATAATGTACATGCACTGACAGTCCCTGAAAAACACGCAACGCAGCTCATATAAACATTAGGATATGGGCCTGTGTTGACTGCCCCTGTAATTATTGTAAAACTGCGCTTATTTTGTTGGCTGTGGATGCAGCTTCCTCTTTGGGATTAGGTCAAACGTCGTCTGTGTGTCTTAACAACCACACAGCCGATGTTATCTATTCAAAATGTTAAAAAATGTAGTTTATGCAGAAACTAGCAGATGTTTATCATTCAAAATGTGAGTTTAAAGGTCCCAAAATGCTGTCCTCGCTTCCCCCTGCGCCGTCAAAACAAAAGACAATGAGGCTAGGACCACGAGGACAGCTCTTGGAAATACTTGTGTAATATCCTGGAGTATCTTTTAATCGTGTTTACCATATTTATAGCAGGTTTAGATGGACAGATTGTGAGTTTTTGTTTGGGTTTCCGTGATGTCTGACAAGCCCGGGTGTTGTGCTTCCCCGTGGCCGCTGCAGCTGAGGGGGCCTCGGGTTGTGACTGCTAGCTTCTCGCACCCCGTTAGCACCGAATAATCAACAAATCAGACCAAGCTGCAACAGTGTGGATCACCTTGTAACCTAAAGTGATAACGACGTTGACCTTTAGACACATCAATCTCTCTATTATTGTTCTTTATGCTACATCCGTGCCACGCAAGCGGCTTTTCCCCAATATTTTGCTAATTTTTGAGACTGCGTGCATCAAATTGGGGTTGTAAGTGATGGCTGCTGACATTGCCCCGTGTTGCCCGAGGACTTGGTGTTGTTTAATCCCCCGTAGCGTGGGATTTGTGTGTGGTTTTATTTATTTTTAACGGAGCAACAGCTGACGACTCAGGATCCAGGCCGCTACCTTCTGGCCCGACAGCTGCCGTGAGCACGGGAGGACGCCGGAAGTGCCTTCAAAATAAAAGACCTGTTGATGCAAAGTAGAAGCATCAGATGAGTTTTATTATTAGAACTACATTGCATAATATTCATACAAGACAAAATAACTTGACATCAAGGCTGAATATACTTGTTGAATTTCTGTTCTATAAATGGAAGATTCTCTCAAACATAAAATTACTTGCCTAACTTGTCATAATAGACCCTTGTTCAAATTTCTGGACTGGAGGCAAGTGGAGGCTAAATTAATCTAACATCATATATTTACAATGATATCTGATGATGCTCATGGTTTTATGACATAACAAAAATTAATCAACAATTTAGAATTTTTAAGGTATTATTTACTTTGCTTCTCTGTTAAAAAGGATGGAAAAATATAGTTTTCTATCCTTAAAATAGTATTTGGGCTTCACAGAAGTATAATTTATGATGAACTGTAAAATATATCTGTAGATGAAGTGAAAAACTGTTGTGGGCTCAATGTTTCTGTAAGAATATATCCAGTAAAACCTCAAAATGTCTCAAAAGGTTCTGTTATGCTTTCTTGTCAAATAAACTAATAATGTACAAATAATGTTTCTGATATAATTTTTGATATCTCTGATATCATTGACGTGTATCTAGAGTGGTTTTCATTTTCCAAATTGTCCGAGTTTTCATAATTTGTGATATTCTGAAATTAATCCCAGTTTTCCCATGAAAGTTGCAGTTGTTATGTTTCACTTCACTGTTGCCGCCTGCTGCCTCCATTCCAGAATCTAGTTTTAGTTTACACTTTTTTACTATTGTAAAAAATGTGTAAATATCCTACGAACATATAATACATATTTTGCGATTATATCTTATTGAACAGTCAGCCAGTCTATTAATCCTACGATCCACTCATAAAAACAAACTCACTTTATACATTGGCTGTTGCATTATATACAGTGAGTGGTTGCAACATACAGTATGATGCAATGTCATCTTCAGTACTACATTTTCTTTTTACAAGCTTGTGTCCTGAAATAGTAGAAAGTTATTTAGTGTAGTATTTGATAATTGTGTACTACTTTTGTAAATTTTTTAAACATTAGGATTGGAAAATAATTGATTAATAACGATAAAAAAAAGATTTGACAGCTTCATTGGTCGCGTTTGTTTCACTGTTCCCGAGTTTCACGTTTTATTTTGAAAATCTTTCCCGGATGTCGCTGCCATTGCTCTGTTGCTTTCTATGTTTTGCTGCAGCTGAGCCTCTAACAAAGAGTGCAGAAGCTTTGGTCGTTTATTATTTTTTTGTCTAATGTAAGCAACAGTCTGTTATGTCATGATTTTGTTTTAAACGCTTATAAGTCCAGTTTTAAGAGCTACACACTTAGCTTAACAATTAAACAGTTTTGTTTGAAATCCAGCCAAAGATATTAACAATAGCTTAGGTTTTTCAAATAAATAAAACATGTCTTTATTTCTAGTTTTAATCCAAACTGTGTCTATAATGTAAGCTACAGTTTTGCCTTTTACCCCACATGGCCCTACAGCTGTCTAATGGGGACACACAAAGCTGACATTCATAGCATCAGGTTCACTTTAGTGGTGTTACAAAAGGAGACAGTTGATGCCCGTTCACTGTACATCTGTCTCTTTTGGGCGGAACAGGAATAATTTGGCCAAAAGGTATTTCTCTGGACGACGAGCTGTCACTGTCTGTTTGTTCTGTTTTGTACCGTGACGAGCTGATGGGTCAATTTGAATTTACATGTCTGTGCTGGCAGGCGCCCCCCTGTCAGAGGCAGCTGTGAGCTCGGGGGCCTCACAAAGGAAATGTCAAGGGGAAAAGGAAGATTTTACTCTCATGACATTAGAATTATGTCTTTGAGTTTGTTTTCATTTATTTTTTTTGAAGGCTAACACTGCAGGAAAAAGTTATTCAGCCAACTATGACTGGGCAATGTGACAGAAATATAATAATGGTGTCACTCTTTTCAGAGTCTGATTTTCCTTAGTATAAACGATACAGAATTAATCAATAAAACAAACTCCAAACCACATGCTTTTACTAACAAAAGGATTGGTTGTGGACATCTTAGCGATTAGAAACGTATGAATCTTAATTAAAACAGCATTCACTGCACAGAGCCCTATAAGAAAAATTAAAAAAAATACTTTAAAAATAAAATTCATGAGAAAATATTGCAGTATAGTCTAAAATGACTAATTATGAGACACACGTTTTGCAATACAATGTAATTTTTAACTCAAAAATAATGGCTATTTCTTAATGTGGTTTTACTGTAGTTATAATCTAGATCTAGAGCATTCTAAAACTACTTAGGAAAACTCCAATATTTCCATGATATAGACTAGTTAACATCAGATTGAATAGTGAACTGTGCGATTTGTACAGTGCAGGGCCTCTCTGGGAGCTAGTACCCTCCAAACTGGGCAGCGCAGTTCACTTTAGACACTAGAGACACTTGTACCGATCTGCTCCAATGTGAACCAGCCAAACGAGGCTTATGTGTTATGAATCCACATGGAAAGTGTCATCTATCTTGCTGTGACATATTTATAGGAGGGTGGTTCCATTTGGTTCCAATCAACCAGTAGGAAAATAATGTTTATAATGTCAAACTCTCACGCTGTAGCTCTTACAAACTGGAATAAGATTGTATTTGTCATATTGAACTAGCTTGAAAGGGCATTTTTTGTGTTTTGTATAGTAAAATAATAGCGTGCCAATTACCTGTTGATGTTATGAGCTTGTAATTATGCTTTCTTTCTATTTTTATTCACTCACTCAAAACCCAAAACCCACTCCCGAGTATATTTACCGCTCCAGATCTTAAGACCCAAACTGGATTGGCCCAGATGTTGTGTTTCATGGGCCTGTTGTGGCTGAAAGGATGTTCCTAATTGCATTTTATAATCCAGGAGAGGAGGATTTTCCGAAATGACTATAGCAACAAATTTCCTCGTTGTAAGGAGGCGCTTCACAGTGATGGGTCTGTGATGCTTAACAATTTACCGTGTGATGAATATGTTTTTTTCTATCAATCAAACTTTATTTATAAAGCGCTTTTCATACAAAAAATGTAACACAAAGTGCTTTACAGCGAATTAAAAGCAATACACATTTCCATTCGCCCAACCCCACATCACCAAATCATCCAGACAGTCTCACACTCAGACACACAGACACACACACTCAGACACACACACACACATATATACACACACACGTGTGCTACAGTATATAAAACTACACATGGTAAAATGAGAGGCTGGATACAGATGAACTAGTTGAGAAGGCACCAATTATAATTATAATACACTTTCTTAGACCTATATAATTATGTCCTTATGGAAGTGGAAAGGCTAATTGTAATGCAGAGGGAAAAATCTGAATTAGCCAGGAAGTGCTCTGCAAGTTCAGGAAGTAATAAAAATACCCTGCTTAGTTTTACAAACAATGAACAAGTAACAAGTATAAATGTACACAATAAGAAATATACAGTATATATACAGTATTGCATTCAGAGTCTATAGCTAATATAGGTTCCCATATTGTTTACAAAGGGTTCTTGGAGGTTTAGATATTTTTCTAGGATGTGCCTTTTTTTGTCTTATGCAAGATGTGTCTTTTTAAACAGACTAACAGACCAAAATTAATTGGTCTAAACATTTGCCTGTTTACACCATTATGCAATCTGTTATTTTAGTTTAATTAGTTAGTGAAAAGTTAATTTTTGAACTTTACTGTGACTCACATTTGTTTGCCTTGCTTTAGAGCCGAGCATTTGCTTTTGCTAATTTGCTTTTGCTAATTTGCTTTTTAAATTTCTAAATGTAACTGACTCGGTAAAATTCAAATGTCAAGATATTACTTCAATTTTGACTTTTGACAACCTTAAAGGGTCTGTATTACGCCATTTTCTGATCTGTTATAACATTGTTTCCTCATCAAATACATACTGGGGGTTGGGTTTTGTTTCATTCACACACTATCTTCTCTCAATCAGAAAACACTCTGTTCCACCTTGTGATGTCATGTGGTAATACAGGAAGTGCGCCACTATTTTTTTAAACCCCGTGGACCTTCACTAGAATTATTTTCATCATTTCGGCCCTACTCTTGCAAATTCTCTGCTTAACAAACGATAAAAAGTAGCTGTTAACTTGTAGATGTAGGTGACAGAAGTTGTGTTTGAGTAATCCTTTATTATTAGTCTTTTAAAATATACAGTTTTCAGTGCAACTTTTCTTTTTGCAGTTTGAATATCAGTATTGCCATTGCTCTCACTGCTAGTCTGTTTTAAATGGAGTCGGTGTCATCACTCATCCTTGGGTTTTACAGTGTTGTTGTCCTTGAGTGTGGATAGTAGATTAAGGGTCTCCAGGGGTCCATTTAAAACCACTCACACCAGTTACTTAGCACCAGCGCTAACGTTATTGCTTTTATCATTTCAGATGTTCACGAACAGCGATGAGGCTGTCATCAATAAGAAACTTCCCAAGGAGCTGTTGCTACGGTGAGCGACTCATTTGACAGCGATCGGGTCAAATGTCACGGCCCCTTGTCTCATAACAGAACCAGTATAATTAACTTCTTCAGCTATTTCAAATACACCACCGCGAGATCATCTGTTTGATTGCGCAGCACATTTTCACATCCTGTTTGTGCTTCACCATTAGTCATTCAAGGACCACGTTTGATTAGATAAGGAAGAATGTACCAGATTTTCAGCGTCTTCAAAACAAGACCAACAGAACTAGTTCATTTAAAAGAGTTTGCAGTGGTCCAAAGTTATTCTTCACTTACCATTCGCATTCAGAGCATTCCTAATTATTCACCGTGATGAGTTTATAAGTGCTTTTCACAGCTTTCAGAGACAAGAACGTAGATGATGCGGTGGTTAAGCAAACAATTAGCTTGCTAACACACTTCCTGATTATTAGAAAATTGGGAAAGCAACAGTGAATGTATTTTCACCTTGAGCGCCTTAGAGAATGGCAGCAGGGTTTTTTTTTAATTTACTTTATCTGTCCAATAAAACACTGTTTGTGTTTTTTTGACGTTTTTGTCTTCAAAAAACTTCCCTTGTGGATTAGTAAAGTTAGTCTATTTTGACCTCAAGAGCTGCTTATACAATATAGTTATACTGGGGCAAAACAGCCTTTGCCCAAATACAAATAATACATTTTAAAAACTCTTTAATTTATCACACAATTAGGGCTGGCAATTTGTTTTTGTTAATACTGATTAAAATTTTTTGAAAGCCCGTGCAACCGAAGTCCACTATGTAACTTTTCTGATCACCTTCTTGTTTGTATGAAGATGTTATTGCACTGCCTTGAATATTACACATTATGGCATTAAACTTACAGAAATACAGATGTTTTTTATTGCTCAAAAAGATTGAAAAACATGTATTTTTACTGTAGTCAGAATACCTCTCCACAAATCTGACTTGTAACTTAGCCTGGTTGCTTCACCTGCTTGTCTCGGTAAAGATAGAAAGGCTTAATATCATACTGTGGAACATTCTAGGCAAAGCGGTAACATCTCCATGGAGACAAACACGAGGCGTACCCTTCACCAGAAAAGCTACGCAGTGCACCTTTAAGATCACCAAACATTTGCTAAACCAACAAAAGCTTATGCAAACTTCCCACCGGAATACCAATGTGCTTCTTATTTATACCCCACTGTACTAAAAGTGTAATTAAAAACACATGCTGCGGGCTATAAAACATTTAAATTGATTTCAAACAAAACTCCGCTAGTACCACTGAGTAAACAGAAAATGAGGGCAGTAATTCACGTCTGTGGCTTAGCTGTGGCTGTTCAGTCTTCACCAGGTGCTGCAATAAACCTGAGAACATGGCAGTTTATTCTTATCACTGCATCGGCACCATTATATTCACTCTAGGCCAATAAAGTAAAGGTTTGTTCTGAAAATGTCTGTCTATGAAAAATGAGTAGGTTTAAAATTATAATAAAAACACTTTGACTGCAGCTTACTGTGGCCAGATTATGTGAAAAAAAAGACATGTGGCTTTAAAGGGCCCATTTTATGCTATTTCTGACTTGTGTTATAATGTTTCCTCATCACAAGCATACCTGGAGACACTCTGTTCCACCTAATGATGTCATGATGATGATGTTTTTAAACTATACACCTTCACTAGAATCATTTGGATAATTTCAGCCCTGGAATGGCCAATATCTACTGTCCCTTCATGACATCACAAGGTGGAACAGACCATTTTGAGCTTGATAAATGTAGACAGACTAATAATAAAGGATTTTTCATATTGGTGTATGAAACAAAACACAATCTAGGTATGTTTTTGATCAGGAAACAACACTCTAATGTGACTTAAAGTTCATAAGAATCAATTTTGTGTATTGTAGGTCCTTTTAAATTAGACATTATGGCAAAATAATACAACAATTTTCCTTTTTTATCACAGCGAATGTGCAGTTTGCATTCGTCTATTGCTTTTAAAGATAAATAAAGATAAAAATCTGATTCCCTGTGACGGGTTAAATCCAGCTCTTGCTTAACCTTGAGCACCAAAATGAATTCTTATAATATTTGGGAGGAGTGAGAGTGTCTGTTTGAGCAAATAGCTGCATTAAAGCCACAGCCACAGTATGTAAAAAGGGCCTCTTCCTGCTTGTTTCTATATTAATGTTGTTGCTTTGGTTATTATTTTCCACAGTATTGCATAAAACCTATCTTTCTTTAAGGAGATTGTCCCAAAGTAGAACCGTATACAGTTTTAATGTTGTATTTCCATTGAATAGTGCAGGTGACATGCCACATCTAAAAAAGTTACATGCTGTGTCTTTCAGTAGAGGAAAAGGGAATCTGGTTTTCACTGGAATGTCACAATTTGCTTTTTGTCACTATCGCCCAGCCCTATTTAACATTCCTCTTCAAACACATTTACTAAGCTAATCCTTCAGACAGAGTTAACACTGACGTGGCTCTGCTGACAATCTTAGTCAGTTTACTCACAGCTCAGTGTGGAGAGGGAGTCACTTTAAGGTCAAATCTCTGTGATAAAAATGTCTGAAATGTCACTGTTTTTTTTTTTTTTTTACTGTTTCTGCAGAATCTTCTCTTTTCTGGACGTGGTGACGCTCTGCCGTTGTGCTCAGGTCTCCAGGGTGAGTCTTTACATGAGACTTTTAAATCTGATTTTAAAATAATTTAATTCAGAATAAAATTTACTTTAAAAACTATAAACCCATCCTAATGATTATTCAGAATTAAACTTATTCGGAATTCAACTTTTATTCCGATTTAAGTGGGTGGTTTATTCAGATTTTAAAGCCGGTTTAATTTATTCCGCGATCATATAAATGTTTATTCTGCTTAAAAAATAATTCCGATCGCTCAGCGCATTGGGTCGTCCTTCTGATGCGCTGATGCAATGATGCACTCATGAAAGCAGCCCTAACCCTAACCCTAATAAGTGCGCTGGAAGAACTACAAATAATGAAAAGAGTGGATGGCAGAAAACATAAAAACACAAATATTTTCAAAGAGGTAGCGGTTTGACAGGTTTGAACAAGGAGTGTACATGGACAGAGACTCTGTGCAGTTCAAAAACAGCTGAAGCAGGAGTGCAACAAAACTGAAGCGCACAACAGCAAAAGTAGCCAAAAGATCCATGGTAGCCAAAAGATCCATGGTAGCCAGCTGATGATGTGTTTTCTTCCGGTAAACGTAAATACATTCATGTCCCTGTCCAATCAGAACCCTTCCCCACATCCAGATGTTGAATGAAATTAAATAAAGCCCATTTAATGTTGTTTCCATGTAAACCTTAATTCTGAATTATTATATTAAACTCGAAGGAGAATAATTTAAATCTGATCTATTTAATTCTGAATTTAATTTGGAATTAAAAACATCATGTAAACGTGGCTCATGTAGCACTTGAAAATTGGGACTGGAACTAAACCCAGACCTAAACCTGGACTAGACCGAAACTAAATCAGGACTAGAATGTGAACAAACTAAGTCTACTTCAGGACTAAACTGGGCTCAAACCAGGACAAATGTGAACATACCCTTGTTTTATAAACATAATTATTTTATTAATGATGAATATTGTCAGTTCAAGAGAGACAAAAGCGAAACTGACAAAGCTGTGTATTTTGTTCTTCTAAACTATACTATGCAAGTGTATAATTAGTTAAATTGGTATTCTTTATCATTTAGTTCCAATTTTTCACAGAATTGTTGATTTAACTAATAGCAGCACTTGGAAAACACTAAATGATACACTATTATACAGATGCCCACATGATTTTGAATATTGGAGTAGTTTTGTTTCATTTTTAAGGGCAAGATTTTAAATTATAAAACTGTAGTGACAAATTTATACTGTGAATAATCCTAAAAATGTTGCTGCGCTTTCACATTACCGGAGAGGGTGTAAAGTACTTTAAATAAGGTTTTGGCTAGAAAAAAAATGTTGAAGTGATTAGAAAGGTTTATACATTAGTACATTATTATGTACTCTGTGCCCTCTTTATTGAAAATAAATTATGTTTTGTCCATTTTGTCCACAGTCCTGGAACGTCCTGGCATTAGACGGAAGCAACTGGCAGAGAATCGACCTCTTTGACTTCCAGAGAGACATTGAGGTAAAAAATACAGATCACTGATGATGAGAAACTATATTTTTTAGATGCTCTTCTGCAGTTCTTCAGTTCACTTATTCTCAGAGCTGTAGACTTGTTTTTTATATTCTAACACGGCTTCACCATGCTGCTTTAAAGTGCACTGTGGTCTTGTGTACCTGCTTGTCTGCATGGAAAAGAACTTTAAATCCTTCCATGCAAAACAGAGACATCTCCAAGTGGCAGATCTTCCACCTGAAAAGTTAGACTCACTTAGACTGACACACATGGTGCACCTTTTTAAAAACAGGTTTCACAATGAGGATGGTTGTTTAGCATTTTACCCCAGAGCTATCGTAATGTTTAGAGTAATTACTGTGTTATGAATCCTGTTCTATGGGAAATCTATGTATTTATTTTCCAAACAGGGTCGTGTGGTGGAGAACATCTCAAAGCGATGCGGGGGGTTCCTGAGGAAGTTAAGCCTGCGGGGGTGTCTCGGCGTGGGGGACAGCGCCCTGAGGTGAGGGGGTCCCACCGTGGAGAGAGGGAGGGACGGGTGGGCTACAGATAGAGAGAGATAGAGAGAGACTGAGGGAGAAAGGGAGAGAGAGGGAGAGAGAGACGAATAGAGGGAGATTGGGGGTGGGAGTGAGAGAAGGAGAGAGAGAGAAAGAAAAAGGGAGTGAGAGAGAGAGAGGAGAGGAGAGAGAAACAGTGAGACATAGGGAGACAGAGAGAGAGAGAGAGACAGGAGGAATGGGTGAGAGAGCAAGGGAGAAAGAGAGTGAGGGGAGAGAAACAAAGAGAGAGGGAGGGAGAAAGACAGAGAGGGGAAGAGAGAGACAAATAGAGAGAGACTGGGGGCCGGAGTGAGAGAGTGAGGGGGAGAAAGAGAGAGAGAGGGGGGAGAAGAGAGAAACAGACTGAGACATAAGGGGAGAGAGCGAGAGAAAAAAAGGGAGTGAAGGAGAGAGACAGGAGGAATGAGTAAGAGAGTGACGGGAGAGAAACAAAGAGAGAGAGGGGGAGAGAGAGAGGGGAGACACAGAAAGAGGGAGAAAGAGACGG
>KN512838.1:0-24059 GCA_000787155.1 Scartelaos histophorus | reverse complement strand
ACTTTTCCATTATTTTTGTAGTTTGCATATCTTTATGATGCATCATAATAGGCAAGAAGTAGGTCAAATGTCACAACTATACTGGAAGAAAATGTCATCATTAGTCTGGCCAAACCTATGTTGGGAAAAAATGTGGCTCTCATGTAGGTACTCACCAAACACTGACTGGGTTAAGCTGTGTTATAAGTTAAATTACATAATTGCATTGTATTGTATCACATATTGCATTATACTGAAGTTAAAGTTATTAGGATAGCAGATTTATTATGCCAGGGTCAGAGTGCGACACCTACAGGCTTGTGTCCCATGGATGCAGACATTACACAAGCACTGGGCGATCTGGCCGAGAAGAAGTGGATACAGCTGGAGACTATGACAGGCTTTGTTTTGGGCATATAAGGCAGAAGGACAAAGGAACCAGGGACTTTTGTTACTTTCTTTTGGGCTCTTACATTTGGTTTTGGTTTTTCTGGGGTATATCTCTGGTCTTTGTTGGGTGTTCACCCAGTCTGCTGCGTTTTCTTAGTTTAGGCTTTGTGTGCTTTTTTGTATTTCCACAGAAATGGTTTTATTTTTTGTCAAATGTGGATCATCAACAAATGCATTCTTATTCTTATTCTTATTCTGCAATTAGAACTGCCTCCAGGAGGTATTTTTTTATGTCTCAAAGTGATTTTAATATAGTTGATTGAGAGGATCTTTTACTGCCATTTTACATGGAAATGTTGTTCCTTTGGCTATAATCTGTCAATGTTTAAACACATCTATTTGCATGGAGCATGTTCTGAAGGAGTCATCCAGGTGGCATGACACCTCCAGAAAGTTACAGGTTGTACATTTAAAGCAATAAGGGGAGTATTAGATTGGTCACTTTAAGAATGGAGGAACTGCTGCAGTGTCAGTACAGACACTAAAACATTGGGTACATTCTGTTATTTTGAAGAAAATAATTTAAACCCATATATTGTAACACCTGGGCCACTTGTACATTGCATAAATCCAACTTTAGCATAAGGGTGACAGTGTTTACTGATCAAGCTCATGTGCTGTTTGATGCGTGCACATTGACAGGGTGCTTGGCCACAACTTTATTCTCCTCACTGACTTGGCCTTTTGAGAATGGGAGAATTTAAATGAGCCTTCCTCTCCTTTCACTTAGAGTTTGTTCACACACACACACACGGTTTAATGAGTGTGCTTCACGCATCCTCATTATAACCGCCCAGAGTCTTATCGCAGGCATCAAACGCAACACGCTGCCACCCATGACAGGAAGAGAAGATCCTTCCTCTTCTTTTTTCTTTTGTTACTTCCTTATTGCACTCAGAGGTTAATAAAACATGTTATTATACACCTGTATTTGTGCTTGTATTGATGCAAAAAAACATATCTCTAGCATGTCTAAAACACTAACTCGAGGTGCATCCAGCTCTTGCCTTGGGAAATGATTGTTGCTATGGCGCTGATGCATATCGTGCCATTTATAAATAATGAGGTCTTAGGAGTGAACTGACAGTGAAAAAACGCATGGCCACCTGCTTGAGCTCTCAAATGACTACATAAGAAGAATCTTTAAGAGAATTAAGAACTTCTACATCAAAGTTTCAGGTGTGAAGGCGCTGCACATGACAATACAAGTATTCACATACTTGGTTCTAACAAAAACATCAACATGACAGCAGCCTGTGATGCACAAAGTCTGTCAACCAAAGACTGTTGGTGGTGTTTTTTTTGTTTTTTTTTTCTGAGAGAGGATGACTTCATTCAAAAAAGAAACAACAGAAAAAAGCTACAGAAAAAGGGGCGGAATAATGCTCAGGAGTGAAGGGTCTGAAGACAGGCAGTGAGTTTTAGGCTTGAGATGCCTAGAGCAGTGCAAAGTCATTACAGAAGATTTGTCACGTTAACAAAGGAGGAGGAATCAGGCTCTTTTTGGAAGAACAGATAAAGAATGACACAGACAAGAAGACACAAAGAGGCAAGGCGGCGAAATAAAAGGATCCTGGAGAAAGGAGGGAGGAGATCAGGAAGCGTGCACTGATTGATTGATGCTTAAGAAATGGGAAGCTGTTAAGATGATGCACAGTTTTTGTGGGGGGGTTGTGTGTGTGTGCGTGTGTGTGTTGTTTTTTTTAATTAAGATACATTCATTCTTTGTTTTTAAGCTTTTCTAAAAGATAGATCTTATAGGCTGACGGACATTATCTTCAAAGGGGCACTAGGTGGACATTTTAAGGCGGTGGGTCTGAAACCTTTTATTGTTCGTTTGCCTGAATTACTAAACAGTCACCGTGGCAAAAGCAGCTGACCACAAAACATTATTTTTTGCACCTTGAAAACACCTGTAATTAACTAAATGACCAGTAAGTATGCAGGATACTGTGGAACATTTGAGGTAAAGCAATAACATTTTCAACAGGTGACAGATCCTCCACCAGAAAACTAAATAGTGCACCTTTAATTTTCTTTATTTCCACATCTAGGCGTGTCTTAATGGCCCTTCTTCTGGACATTTATTCCTGATATCCCTCACTGTATTCAGGGACCAGCAGTTCCTTGTGACCTTTCAATGCACTGTTAGATGTAGTAGCATAATTGATCAGGACAGTAAATGTATTAAATTACTATTATTACAAGAACATCTCTATGCAGACAGCAGCTTTCTCCCTGTGCAACCTAAAGCGTCTCTGCAGACAGCCCTTATGCCATGCGCGATAACCCTTTCACTACCTGTTAAGATGTTAAACAGCCTCCGGTTCGCTCCGCCGGCGCTTTGATCCTTTGACAACCTGGTCATGCTAAAAAATGCTAAGAGGTGGACTTGAAAAGAGAAGATCAGGTCGCAAATAATACACCAGGGCAGATGGATTTAACACAGTCTCCAAGGGATATAGACTCTTTTCTTCACTCTTTTTTTCAAATCTATTTCTTAAATGAATCTCTTTGCAAAGGTGAAGAGGTGTGCCATGGAGACTTATCTTGGGTCTGTATCATTATGGCACAGGCTGTTGTTTCCAGCGGCTGTATTAGTGATTGCAAGGTTCAACTTACAGCTAGAATGACACTGTGTGCCCTATAGGCAGACTTAGATTAAAACCTAAAGCTAACAGCCTATATCGCAGAAAGTTCTAAACATGATTTGCCGACTGGATCCATAGAGACGGATTTGTAAAGTAAATACCTTGAGTCCCCCCATGCTTCCCGCTGGCACACAAAGAAAGCAGCTGATAATGATGACATAGCTTGTCAAAATTTGACACCTTTAACCTCGGATATCATCGTTATTGCTTCTCGGTGTTGCCGCGGCTACAGACACAGTTGCCATCATGAGCCGAGAAGTGTCCGGAAGCGCGGATAAATCTTCTGTATCTCGTCTATCTCTGACAAGCTTTCTGTGTGTGTGAAAACAGCCATCTACGGAAGCGCCTCTCTCCAACAGAAAGATAATAGATTCATTCATTTTCACTAATAAAAACCAAATCATCATATAAATGATACTAAATGGTGAGATTGTACGATTTAATATATGAAAAAATTCAATCTTATTAATTTGATGTGACAGGGCGATTTCAAAATAATCCAAATGACTGAGCTAATGTTGTTTTTTGCATTATCTCCTTTTTTGTTAGCAATTAAATTGGCAATTATCAGTGTTTAGGCAATGGATTCCATGGTAATAACAATTCATTTTTTATCTCTAACTCGGTTTTGTTTTAGCATATAACAGCAGAAGTCATATTGTGAGAGGCTGTTAAGGGATTGGCTAACACGCTTGGAGCAGAAAGCTGAAACATTTGTGAGTGCTAATCTGTTTTTTGATGAGGCTCTGTCTCGTTACCTCAGCTTGTCTTCTGGTGATGACACGCACACTTCTCTCATGCCTCAAATTCACTGTGGGGCTGAAAAAATTGCCCTACTTTTCCAGAGTTACTTTCAATGTGTGGCTTATAACAAAAGATCAAGAGATCAACTAGGTGCGTGTGAAAAATATTATTGCCCATTAGAACAGAGTTTTGCTATCACGATAAAGCCAACTATAACTAGCATGCTAACCATGCACATCCTTATTATTGGACGATTACACGCTTTATAATTAGATGAAAAGAGCACATAGGAGACTTATTTTGACCTCAAGAGCTTCAGAAATATATATAACAATAAAATGGGTAGAGACCCTTAAATGTCCAACTCTCCGAGCCGTTCAGTAACAATCTTCACTGTGACTGACTATGTTCTTTGAAGTTCATTTTTAACCATACAATCATCTCAGAACATTATAAACTTGTTAAAGAGACTTACAAATGTTGCTGATTTCCTTGGTAAGCCTGTGACAACACTCAAATGGGTCACATTACAAAAGCAATGCTGCATATATTTTTCAGCTTTTCACTGGGAGGTGGCATTCGGCAGATTTTCACCGCGGCATGCACAGCTGGAGCAGAAACAAGATTCCAAAATATCAGAGTGAGTGCGAATGATATATTTAGGCTGTGAAAATGACTTAAAATATAATGCAATTTTATATCAGTGTCAAGACAGGCTTTTTTTTCCTTTCATGGGTTGGTGCCTCTGACAGAAGGAATTGCATTCACCACGACTGAGGTAATAAAGAAGGTGAACAAACAGGGGAAGATTGGGGGAAAGAAGGTCAGATAAAGGCTTTGTGAAGCTGAGACTCCCCGTGAAGTTGTAGTTTCTACAGAAGACTGACAAGATGAAAACGCATGCTTGTTAGTGCAAAAATATAAAGACATAAGGAGGAAGATGAAAAGAATTAAATATCTGAAAGATGCAAAATTGCTCCAAACGTGGGGGTTGGGAGGACGCAGTCTTGGAGAAAAGCAGGTTGTAATATGATGCACCTTCATCCCTTTTGCTTTTATTTGCCACTTCTCCTAGCACTTTATTAATATATCTGTGCTCTGGCACGTATAGAGGCTGCCACTCAATGCGGCACCCAATAACACTGTCATAGAGCTAGGAAATGATTCCCTGCACAAGTAGCTATTCATATTAAAACAAACAAGGATATGAGAGGAGGAGCGCATATTAAAAGTCAAGCTTGTCCAAGTATCTGGCAGGCTGCTGGCCGATATAGAGCAGGGAAGTACGTTTAGTTCTGATAGGATGATGTCTTTGGCAGCCTTTTAAACACAGTTTTTCATTCTGTGAACATGTTGTCATTTCTGTGTTCTGGCCTCCTTAGAGACAAGAATAGTATTTTTAGTGCAAAGTACAATACAATACATGGCAAGCTCATCTGATCATTTTTCACCAAATACAAAATGGCAACTATTGTTCTGGGCAATAAAGCCTAAAACCACCCAACCATATCTCACTGACAACTCTCTCTCTTTCTAGGCAAGAGCATGAGTGTTTCATTTGCTTAAGTTGTGTTTCCAGGTGTAATCTTATAGCATGAAAAGTGTTAATGAGTGGACAGATGTGGGGGAAAAGTAGAAAAATGTCATATTATATTATTTTGACAATTATTGAAGGCAGTTTTTTTGTTGTGAGAGAATTATTTTCATTTTCCTTTTACCTTTATCCTTAAAATCACAATAAAAATGCTTAGCAGTTGTGTGTCAAAGGGACAAACTCTCTTCGTAACCTTTCATTCCAGACTTGCATAGCGCAGACCGGCTTGTGACGCTGTTGTTATATGAAAGACTTAATAGATCGTGCATTCTTCCAGTGTTTTTGATCCAGAGATTGCATTTCTCTTACTTGAGGCCTAAAGTGTAAGTGTCTGTCTTTTGAATGAAGTCAAGGACAGTCCAGATGGATGCTCACTAGGCTTCTCTTTTCAAGTTGGTGTGGCGTGCGTGTTGTCTACCGGCCGTCTCCCAATCTGGCAGCAGGCACTCGCCGCACTCCTCGGCTATATCTTTTGAGCTAAAAACTTGCTCAGAGTTTCTGTAATTGGCACAGACGTCACCGCCATGTTCGCGTATACCATTCATTGGGTGTGAGCTAGTCAAGCATGATCCATATGTCTCAAACTGGCGATCAGACCCCCATATCTACCCCCATAATGTTGGTGCAATTGGTCCCACTGGGGCATACTTAAAGACATCTATAGGAAGAATTAAACCTGTTCTATCTTATATATATATTATGTATACATTTGCAGCGTGCTATCTAGGTTTAGCAGGCCTCCATCACTGCATCCCTCTCTCCTTTTTTGCCTCCACCCATCTTCAATCGCTCATTCTTCTTCCCCCACACACCTTTTTTCTTCCTCTCCTTGATGTGTGCAATCCCTTAATCCGCTTCATCTCATATGCATTGGGGTTCCTCCCTTTCTTCAGCCATTTTGCCATGCACATTTCTCATCACATCTTCCTGCACTGCTCTCCAACCTCTCATCTCTCCATCCGCTTTCCCCCGTCAGTCCTCAAAAACCTGGCGCACTTCCTCGTTTTTTTTTTTTCTGGACCAAATCACAGCCAGCCATTCCCTTGTGGTTTAGATCATCTTTTTAGGCCCACTTGATGTTCGGTTTTTATGACCTTTTGTTCCTTCTCATCACAAGTCCCTGCTTTTATCTGTCTGTCAAACTTAATCTTCTGTCTCTTAATCAAAATTCTCTTCATCTGATCCTTTTCCTCCCTTCCACCGCATTATGTTTACATACTTCAAAATAGGAATCATCCCTTTAATAATGTTTTATTGGCTGGTAGAGCTGTGGGTGTTGCACCGGAGCTAATATTTGCTTAATTACACCAGAACAGGCACTGGCATTTAATGAAATTTGAAACATAATAAAGAAATCATTTTTATTCAAGCATAGATTATGTTAATATTCACTGACAATTTAACTGATTATATAGCCTCTCTTCTCCTGTTTGCAGAGGCAGAGTGGTGAACTGTCTATTAAATGCCACTTAATTATATGATAAGACCAGCAAAGTGTGCACACACATCCAAAGTGACTGATTGAGACAGTTGTGATGCACACACATACATTGTATTATTATGTGCACACTGATGTAGCCCAGCGTTGTGGCAAACACATTAATCATCATACATGCTTAAACACGGACAGCTTAGCAAAGTCCCTCCGGAATCACTTTCTAAAGAGGGGCCTTCTGTGTCACATTAAAAGGAATTACAATTAATAATGTTATTATAGGGGGTTGGCTCGCAGAAAGCCAAAGGCCAATGCTAAATAAAAGCAATGAAACTGTTAATATGGATATAATTAAGCATGTACAGAATGCAAACAGATTTTAATTAGGTGTTTAGCACAAACAAATCCATGAATACATTTCTATGAAGAAAAGTTTTGATGCATCTAAACTGTGGTGACATTAAAGAAAAAAACAGTGTGAGATGAAAGTTGCTAGGCAGCGTGCAAAATCAAATTTATAAAGGAAATTGATAGCTGAAACTAATAATTGATAATACTAAACTAATAAAGTAATTACTGCCAGACTGATAATTAAATAATACAAAGGTATAATTGCAATTCTTTCAAAACTTTAAAAGTAAAAAAAGAAAAAGATGTGTTTCACCAGTTTTTGTTTGTGATCTGTAAAACACCGCATATAAATGCTGAGTGACTGGTTTTCATTCATCATCGAGGTCAGACGTGGTTTGTGCCTTTATATTAGAGATTTTCCTTGTTGTCCTTGTTCTTTCCTTGTCCAGCTAAATAGATTGCAGTTCCAACACTAGATAAATGTGAGTGATGTGTGCAGTCAGAACCAACCTAATGCTTGTATATAACATATTTTAATATTACATGATGTTATGATGCTGTATCTCCTGCTGCAGACGGGCAACTTTTCTCAGTATTTTATGTCAAGTGTCTCTGGACTTTAACCTCCTGCTTGTCGTATTACCTTCTCTATGTGTCCCCTGGCCCCTGTTTGCTCCGTGTCTGTTGTTCTGTTTTTGCACTCCACCTGATCCCTGCCCATCTATTTCACACTCATTTTACCTTCGCTTTATCTCCTCATTGCTGTTCTGCTGTTGTCCGGTGCTCTCTCTGTGCCAGCGTAACCTACCTCACCTACTTCATCTCAGGCGGCATTACATCCTTCATATATTCTGATTGAACGGTTCTCAACCTGTGGCCCACTGGCTCGTCTGTTATGTAGCATTAATAGCCAGATGCAGTCATACCCATGTTTCTCCTCTGGCAAAGCCTCAGAGCCCTGACCTGATACAACAGACAATATCTCATTGCACTTTTATGGGCATGCAATTTAAAATTTGCGCAACTACTTTGATTGTCTTTACCTGTCTTATATGTGACCCAATAACATAGTGCATATTAATATCCATAATAGACCTCAAATACAATGATGGTTCAGATTTCATTATTCATTATTTTGAATAGTGAGGCTAAACTAAATGCCTTGACATAAAAAAAAGAGAAGAAAAAAGAAATTCTTGCAGTGTAAACGGTCTCTAAGCAGACAATAGAGTAATCAAGTGTGAGTCAGAGGGGCACTGAATCTCTTCCGTGTGTACAGAGAGGAGGTATCTGGGGAGGTGGAGGGGATGAAGGATGTTACCTGGGTGTTTGTCTGACAGTTCTTCCTCTTGGTGCCTTCACCCCTGCTGGTAGTGCTCATCAACAATATTAATCAAAGTCTCATGTCTGCACAATTAAAGCCTGGCTCGTCTCGACAGCAGCCAGATAACAAATCCTATGGTGCACAGCCATCCACACGCACTATTTCATAAATAAAACATGTATTTGTAAATGTATTAAATGTATTATGTTTTTCTGCTGCCCATGTTTGTCAGTGATGTACTGCAGAGGTCTCAGCGCTGCTCGTTGTATCACGTTATCTTCTGTCCACGTGTCATTCTCAAGTATTAAATTGTAATAATGACACTTAGGCTGATCACACACAAATATTTTGACCACCTGCTTGTCGTTGTTGTTTTAAAGACAATTCTGGGGCAGAACTTGGACAGACTGTGGATTATATTGTATTTAAGAATGTAGCGCACTGCTTTATAAGTGTAATTGTATGCATACTGTGTACTCTAGATGTTAAAACAACGTGTATCCAGGAGGTAGGTCGGGGTTCCCTTTTTATAATAAAATACACAAGTTGGTCTGACATAAACAAAGACAAAGGTAAAGTGGTATAGAAAATCACAAATCTTAATTTTATGTTATGACCATTTGAAAGTAATTTCCTTGCACCAATCAATAAAATAATCAACAACATTTACAAATGTAGAAACCAAAATTAAACTAACCAAACACAACAAATCAAAGTTAGTAATGTCCAACCAAAGGCTAATGGAAAGCAAAACAAACTAATTAAACCCTACATTTATAATAAGTTCAAGTGCTGGTGCTATGCATTAAAGGTACTTGTGCTTAAGAGCTTTATGTGCTGCTTGATGTTAAGTTAAAGTGCGTGGTTCTCGATGGCTAAAGTTCTTGGTGCTAAAGACCCTGTCTGGACTAAAGTGACTTGTGCCAATCCTGAGGCTTAACCTCCCATTACTCTTACTTCAAAGCCAACTGTGCATTGCATCTAAACTAAAACAAGCCCTGGGTCGCAATAGGACGTTAGCTAATACAGAGAACTAACAACTAACTAACAATCTGGTACAAAAGAAATCATGCAGTTAACCTCATGAACGCCATAAAATAGCACCAAATTAATTATACAACAAACATTTTTTAACATTCAGGCGTGAGCCCCATATGAGGCACATTAGAAGATGTTTCCACCACCAGAGAATATTACAGCTTCAGCAAAGTGGTAACAATGTGGTACCTGTAACCGCCTTATTACAAACTGAACCAAAATGTCCTCAATACAACACTGTGATGATTATTCAAACATACACAATCTTGACAATACAATACAATATCATACAACAGATTATCACTTCATTCATTATACTTTCTGAAAATTATTACCTTGTTTTTTCTTTTGAACTGTTTATGCTTATACAATACTTTATATCAACACTGACTTTGTTCCATAATTTGACATCATTAATAACTAAACAGATCTTTTTGATTGTTGTTTGATATCATTCCTTAGATTATCTATCACTCCTTTTTTTCTAAATGATCTGATACAAATTGCTTAATTTTATTCATGAACGGATATTCCACAATCTTGGAAAGTTTAATTAGTTTAAATTTGAGGTGTTTGGTGTGGTGAGGATTGGTGTGTTCAATCCAGCATTGTTATTATGAATTATCCTAATTGGCAGTGCTTGATGTTAATTATCTCTGTGCTGAAACTTTAAGTTTGCACCAGTTCCATATTTGTGTTATCTACCAATGAGATACACATGACTATTTTAGAAGATTTCCATGTCATTTATGTAAATATGACATCATTTTGGATGCTGTGGCCACATCAGTGTCCAAACATTGAGACTTGTATGTTCCCATCTTCACAAACTGTTTTCTCGTGTTTAAATAATTCTTCAGCCACTGCACTGCCACATCTCTGATCCCACACTGTTGTAATTGATAGAATGTCCCTTTCTGTCAGTTTGCATGCTGTATATATATATATCTATATTTAGATCTACAGTATCTACATCCCTATATGCATGTTGTGATTATGACAGTACATGTGATGTATCAGCCATCAGAGAGGATGGAGGCCTAAAGGTTGTAACCATAGGGTTAGTTTTATATTTGTCCTATTGTTTCTTTGATGTGCTGCTCTGAGAGTGTGTTTCCAGTTTGTCGTAACACGGGTAGGCAACATCCTCCTTCATCCTTGACGCCACCATCTCTGGCAGCAACTTTTTCCTTTTTCTTCTGATGGCCTCTACGTTATCCTCATTACTGAAGATTCTAGTTCCTTTAATTTTTCCTAGAATATCACATGTCTCTTTACACCAGCAGTAGCAGCAGTGTAACCACTATGGGACTCCCACATTTACATGTGTATTACGCCCTCTCCACCTCCACTGGCTACTGCAGATTTTTAATCAGAACTTTCCTTACCTTTTCCAGTGCCATGGTCCAGGAGACGATATTCCATGATATTCCATATATGATGATATTCCATCAAACACAACGTTGTTCATTTGCGTTGCCTTTCCAGGCACTACATATTATCAAACTTTGAAGATGTCCGTTTGCATTGTTTGTTTAGCCCCACTTGCCATCAAACCTTCCACATCTTTCTATGTGTATTGCAAGGTTACTTTCACTTCTTGCAGGTACTTTGTTAGTGCATTACATCTGGTATTAACAGTTTCTATGAAGACCTTGACAAAGCATAGAAACTTTCACACTGTGGTTGGGGAAGTGCTGTGAATGCATCGTGCTGTTGGATTAGCTCGTTCACCTGGCTCAGTACTATGCATATTCTCTTTATTCCTTTCCATCCTCCTGCATTTTTGGGTTTGCAGATGCGCACCCCAATTGTTGTATAAACTAGGGCACCCACAAGTAAAGTATATTTAAATGATTCAAAGGTAACTACACATATAATTATGTACATCACACCCACAAATGCCACAAAGAAAATATCAATTAAACCATGTTATGTCTTATTAGCGGATAATGATACAATTCTGTGCTCCTGTGTCTCCTGCCGTCTCAACTGCTGAGCAAATGCTATACCTGCTCTAAACCATTATGAGGCCATTGGAGACACATGACAGGGTTTGTGGCTCATGATCATTACACTGTGAACATCTCCAGCGTCAGTGTCGTGTGTCACTGTTGCCATGAGAGATTGGTGACATTTCTCCTCACTGCCCACACAGTCTGGAGAGGAATGCATCAAGAGCCGGCACTGAAAGCTCACTTTCAGATTCTGCACATCAGTTTAACTGAACAGACAAATCTATGTAGCTAGCATTCATGTATTGAAGAGTGAATCAAATAAATATTATTTATTTATTGAATAAATATTCTTGTGAAACCTTGCATTTCCTGTGCCATTTGCAAGAGTAAGCACGACCTTATGGCAGAGTGGTTAAATGCATAAAAAAGAAATACAGTGTTGAAATAAAAAAGTCAAGTGAGATGTTTATTTTGAGTGGGCTAGAAAGAACATTTATAATCATTTAACATATAAACTAAGACCAAAACGGTGGCTAAATATGACAAGTTTGAGAATTTAGTAGGAACAGTGAAGGTAAAATAGCCCTATTCTTTTGACTGCTGGTCAGAGCAGAAGAAAGCCCCAGGTATAAGAGAGAGAGACAGGGTGTTGAAGTTATTTATCTTCCTTTCACTCTGTTCCCCTTCTGCACATCCCACTGTTCAGGCATGTTATTAAAAACAAACACCTCGTTGTATTTGGTGACCTACTACTTCAGCTGGCACATGAGTGCTGCTTCTGGCCTGAATGACTCCCCTGAGCCAAGTCATTCAATATTTTCTATTATTTATTTTTAATAACCAGTCAAATGTAGATATTATTGGTTGCTGTAAAATGTATTATTGATAACAATTACTATTATTTTAAGCTTGTCACATGCACTGCTGAGTCCAATTGTAACAATTAAAAGAAACCACCTGAACTACAGCAAACAGCAGTAGTACTGTAGTAGATTGTAGTAGGGGGTTAGGGTGGTGTATTTTGGTACTTTCCCCACACACTATAGGCACACAGGTTCACAGACTAAATGAGCCTTGAAAATACTTTACAATTAATTTATTACCAATTCCATTGTCACATATGCTGCAACTGACATCCTAAAACAATCCTCCACCTGTCCTCAACCATGACCCAGTTTACTTGAGAATACCTCAGGAACAGTCAACATGGTGCTTGCAGTAAGCATCTTGCATCCTACAAGACGTCAGAAAACACGACCCCTCAGGAGCCCGCACACTCTCCACACTTACTGGACTTGACGCCTTACAACCTTTATGCACCTAATCACAGTCCACTCATGGCCTTGCATCTTGTTTCATATTCCATCAGAGTGTGACGTCAGAGTTCAGGATGGACGGATAAGCAGAGAACATGGCAACCTTTTTACAAAAGGATTTGTGACCAATAAACCCGATACTTTTACACTATGTTAAATCTATTGCCTCTGTCATCACTTTAACTGACATGCTCCGTATGTTCAGTTGGTTAAAACAGTTACCTGTAGTTTAGTCCAACTCGACTTGCCATACATGTAGGGAGTAAAGGTATAACAGAGGTAGCAGCAGTATAGATCAAGTAATAGAAGCAGCAGAAGTTAAAAAAAAGTACAAAACTAGTATGACTTTGTACATCAATTGCGGTATATGTTTTTTTCTTTACTGCTGATGTCCAGGGTCTGTCATTTAAAAAAGACCAAATGTCATCTTGATCTTTTGCTAACCCCTTTAAAAGGTGTATTATTGGCTAATGAAGCAAGTGTTTGAGTCCCCTGGTCCCCACTCTGGACTCTTCCAGTCTGCTCTTTATGCATTAGACTGGAACACTCAGGACAGCTCATGCTAATTCTCTCCCCGAAGAAAGCAATTAGAGCTGCACACTCATCTAATGCACAGAGGAGGTGGGGACAGGAGGCTGTGTGTCAGTGGGTGGCTAAATGGGAATGATAGCGAGATGGAGGTAATGACAGGGCAAGAGAGATTGCACCAAGAACTCAAAAGCTTTTTACCATCACATTTTCAAGCATCTATTCCTCCACCAATTATAGCAAGTAATAATAATAATTTCATCCAGGTTTGTTCCTTAAGAACTGTTGGTCATGTATAATGTGAGCACAAAATGGATGGAGCGTAAAAAAAACACGGAGGTACAGTTTGTAACAGTCTTGTGTGGAGCTTCTTGTCACTAGAAGAAGAAAGTCGCTATGAGAAGAAAAAATATGGACAAAAATAATTTAAGCAAAGTTGCAAGTAAATCATGAGACTGCTAACTTTGCTTCAACTTTCTCTTCATTATATGTAAGTGTTTGTAAATGTGTCAATGATGTCTGTCACTCCATAAACTCTCTTGTTTCCTCTCTCAGTTTTTAAGTCCATAAAGTGTCACTGGACTCAAAAAATGTGCCTGTATTAGCAGAGCAGGTTTGATGCTCAAAGGATTCATTATTTATTTGTGTATTTGTTTATTTAAACTCATTGTAATAACTCATTTTTCCAGGTCTAGTCCACTGGATATTTAAATGTGTTTTCCAAATGTGAAAAAATAAATCCAAGGTGACCAGAGCATGTTAAATTAAAGCCACGTGCTTCAATCAATGTCAGATTCCACAGTTTTAAGCTGTGACTGTATTCATGGAGTTAATATGAACCAAAACTTAACAAATATTTTAAGAGTTTTTGATTTAAAGTTTAAATTAAAGAAATATTTTGGGTTTTCTTTACTTATTTGTTTGTTTGAGGATTTTACTTCTTGTTCTGTAAACCATTTTGCAACACTCTCCGTCAAATTTGAGTCCATTTGTGATCCATTTGTCGATAAACCTGTCCCAAAGCTCCAGACAAATTGCTACTATCAAACTACTACAAAAACAGTTGACTACCATAAATTGATCCTCAGCTCCCTGATGTTGCAGCTAAGGATTATAATATTTGAGCACATTGTCTAAAAGATTCTAAATAAACAAGCAGTTTTAAATTTCCTGAAAAGTTGGGTGTGCAGCAGCTGTGGACCATCACCAGCTCATAACAGCAGCGCACGGCTCCAGTGGGGGCTCAGCCTTGATCACTCTGGATCTGTCATTTCTTTGTTTTCTGGACACTGATGAATGGAAAGTGATAGAATGTGATGTGAATGTGTGTGTTGGTTTGTGCGCTCCCCCTCTGTGTCTGTATACACGGCGGTTGCAGCGGGCTGTGGCTGTCAGCTCTTGTTACCTCAGAACTGACATGAAGCTGGTGCTGCAGGAGAACACCGCATAAAATCAACACAACAAACCAGAACGCCAGAAACCACTCCAGTTGTGTGCAGATGGTAAAATTAGAAAAAACAACACTACATTTTTAATATATCACATATTTATAAGTTATTTACAAAGAAATACCCCAATAAACATCATTAAGGCTCCAAGTGCACAGACCTGAAATTATTTATTGCTTTGGTCATGGTAAAATTAGCCACAACATCTTCACAATGATAAAATATCTTAGTTCAACAAACATACACACAAATGTTAACTTTTTAGGGGCTTCTACACAGTAAGAGACCCATGCAGCATTGTACTCGAAAAGAAAAGTGAGGATCATCATCAAGTTTATCTTTATGTTATTTGTTCTGTATGAATGGTTCTGTAATTTGACTTTCTGGCTCAACCAAAAACTAAAATAAACATATATTTGATAACTGTGGACAGTTTTGCATGCATTTATAGTAACTAAGTTAAAGGGTCCATTACTCAAAATTGACTCCTGTGAGCTTTAAACCATGTTTTAAAGTTTTAAGTAGTTTTCAAGTTAACAGCTACATTTTACCTTTAGTTCTGTGAAGGCTCAAATCATCCAGATAATTCTAGTTTAAAAACACAGTGAAGCACTTTCTATGTGACAACACAGAGTTTTCTGTTTGAGACGTCACTCATAGCAGAGTTTCTCACAGTGTTCAATGTCGCTCAAATGAGTCTGACAGTTACAGGAGTGAATCTGGAGCCAGGTTCTATGTTGTAAATAGGATTACTTTCACTGACAAAATGGTGAAAAAAAAAAAAAATCAGGATCACGTAGAGTGAGTTAATAAGAACATTTTAAGACCAAATTGACGAGGCTCACAGCAGCAGGTAGAGAGGGAGCAGCGACAAGATCCTAATGTAAATCAATTGGAGCCAGAGCCAGAAGGAGCTGGAAGAGCCTCCTGTCGAGCACACGGTGGCTCACGTGTTAACTATGTCCATTTATATATATGTACAGTCTATGGTTTGAGAGAAGAACTCCGCCTAAATATGCAGGGTTAGTGTATTAAACATGTGTGGGTAAAACAAAACAACTCCAGGCATGTGTGATGAGGAACCAACATTATAACAGAGATCAGATCATTGGGTGATATTTGTCCTTTAACTCCTGTGCTATAAAATCTGCTGCATGAGGTAGAGGTCAGACAGTTGTATCTTGTTTTCTGCCTAAGCCAAACATGCATGACTGATGTATATGTGTGTATATAACAGCTATGGCAGCAGTGGAGTAATGGCTGCTGAGTGCTCCATGCTTCAGGGCAGCCCCAGGGACCAGCAGCAAACTGACCATTTTGAGTCTATGGATCTGGTCAGACAGAATTAAACCAATTGAGCCAGATAATGTGAAATTTCATTTGAAGTAAAAATTGGAGTAACTAACCTTATCATAATCAAGTAGCAACAAAATTAAAACTCATATTTGCTGGAATATTAATTGGGCTATTTTGATCATGCATAAAACCAATATTTCTGCTTTTTCTATCAATTTCACAGCTAGACACAGCAGTGTAGCCCACTGTGAAGGGCCCTTGAGCCTGTAAGCTAGTATGTTGTGTATTACTATGTTTTATTGTTACATGAAGAAGTCAAATATTGAGATTATCTATTTACACAGATGTGTCTTGCCTCCTGTTCTTTAAAACTTTAACCAAAAAATAGACAAACTTCTGTTCTGTGCGCATAAGTGTGTAATTGAATAATTGCAGGTAATTGTTTCAATGAGAAAAGTAGTGTGTTGCTACTACCAACAATGCTAGTGCAGATGTTCCAATAATAATAAAACTGCGTATGTTTTCACAGTGTTTAGTCACTGTTTTATTTGTTCCTGAAAGGGAGAGTGAGCCAGTGCCGCAGGCTGCATCTATCAAGCAATAAGCCAGTGCAGCCAATTGATTTCTTAATCGAATATCATTATTTGTAGCAATTAGCGTGACTGTAGTTCAAATTCCTCATTAACAAACGCTGTCTAAGTGTGTCTTGGAGAAACAGAAAGATGCATCATATGAGACTGAGTGAGTGTGTGAACTGTCACGCACCTATTCTTAGGAGCAAGTATTAATCAGTCTCTCATTGGTGCGTTGTTTGATGCAGCGCTATAGCTGAGGCAGTGGGGGCCCACCTGTTTGTGTGTTCGGCAGATGGCCTCCAAGGCGTGGTGCGAGCTAATTACTGTTGATTCCTACTAAACATCCAGCATGGCTTTTTAATGGAGACATGATTTTTAGTGAACAAGAGGGAGGGGCCGACTGGGGGGTCATTTGTGAAAAGTAATCTAACAGGCTTGGAACACATCTCCCAATAATTGACATATGGTGAGCTTGTAATAGCATTCTGTGTCATATGTTTGAGGCTATTTCTTGCTTGTTACTTGTCCAATGCATTTGTCACCTTTAATTTTGAAAAATCTTATCTTTAATAAATTCTAAAATCTGTTTCAAATGGGTCTTATAGTTTTTATACAATAAGACCAAATGACAAACAACAGTGTGCTACAATTTTATTTGATTAAGAACATGATATGATGATGATGATGCTGGTGGTGATGATTTTAATCAAGTATATCCATTTGCTTCTCATACTGTACTATTCTCTCATTCTTTTTAATCAAGTCTCATTGTTCTGGTTTTTAGATGTTGACATTTGCAAAGTGTGGTTTAGCGCGTGGGATGTTCCATTGTTCAATTTCTGTAGTTTGGTCTTTTGGTGTTTTGTTGATCTCACCAACGTGGCACCTTGAAGTAGGCCTACAAATTAAGATGTGTCAGGACTACATCATTCTTACACAATATATAGATAAGCAAACAATACCTCAAACTGAATCGTTGGAATATGACCAAAACATTTTAGCAATTATAATTTAAAGGTAAAATGCATCATAGAGAATCATGCAACAGACATTTTTTTTTAATTCTTCACAAACAACAGTAATGTGAGGTGAAAGCACACACGCTTTTGGATATCAGGTCATATCAGTGGCACCTCACCCGGACTTATTTTGGTGGAAAAGTGGAGGCGAACCGCGGAGAGCAAATAAAGGCAACTGGCTGATGGAGAGGACCCAGGCAGAGGCGAGGCGAACAGAGTAATTCGTGTTGATTCAAATGTCACCGGGGCAGAGGGAGGTGCGGTTCGGGGGGATGCTTTTAGCTCAGCCGCAAAGGTCCCTGGCAGACTGGAGTGGGGAGAGCGTCCGTGGCTGGTGGGCTTCTGCTGAGGTCTTTGTTAGGGCCCATTCTCTCAGTAGCTGCGGGGGGAAGCGCTGAACGTCGGAGGCCAAGTCGACGAGACACGGAAATCAATAGAGCTGCTGGAGACCATCTTCCCGCTCGGCACGGCGCTCACATTGCCAGAGCTTGCACAGTGTTAGCCGGCGCTCTATACCCCAGCTTGACCCCGTCTTTTCCCTTTTATTTTCACTCTCTACCTAACAGTGTGCCTCACTTTCTTCTGTCCCAAAACTGCCTCTCTCCAACCATTTTCCCTGGACTTACTGAGCTGCATTTTGTCCAGCAAAATTCAGTTTGAACCACATAATATTGTCAGTGAAATATTCCTATAAGCAATGTATCAATAATGTTAACTGCTGCATTTCTTATGGAAAAAATAATGCAATAATAAACATGCCATCATTTGTATGCAGCGACAATAGCCCATAGCCATCCCATTCTGTTTTAGACATTTAATTGGAAACATAAAAGCAACCCACGCCTCAGCTAATACACACAGCGCTTGTAGCCCCCAGAGGTCTAACCATGATACAATTTGAGTTTTCACCACAAGAAAAAAACCATCTCAGCATCAATCCCGCTCTACATGTGAGGACGTCGTTTATGAATATGGGCCCTGAGTAAGGATCCTGGGAAGGGACCTCCAGGCCACACTGGTGTTCAGATAATTAAGCCTATTAACAGAAATAACATAGGAACATCTGCACAATAAGGTGTTATATCATGTCACTCACACTACACTGTCCAACAAGTCAATAATACTAATAGTGTTTTAACAAGGACACAACAATGCTGCATAAATATATAACAACCTACCATAAAAAACCTACCATACAAAAGTGTATTTTTGTAAATAATAAACAATTTTGCATAAATAAACATTGAAATATCCCCAAACTTTTAAAAAACTCTAATAGATAATCAAATACAGCCACACTATGGGAACTAAAAGGGTAATTTCTCTGGTTTAATGATCTATTCTTTGACAAGGCTATCACAGCAGTATGCTGATAAAGAACACAAGCTCTTTGAGAGAACTTATAGGGATTAGCCCATTAGGGTAAATCAGCTAATTACATGGAGATTTTCTTACCATTTGATGGGCTAATTAATTGGAATGAGTACCACCACTGCGCTTGACTCCTCAGAGAACAGATTACGTCCAAAACAATTTTTCTATACAGAACGTGTCTCTGTAAGGTTAAGCACAAGTTACTTACTGGCATGAACTATTGTTGCAAGTTACATTAAGCCAATAGATCAATGCCTGTTTTCCTTCACAGTGTTAAGGGCACACAAAGAATGATGGAGCATTTTTGTAGGGTCTATAAGTCATTACAGGCTGGAGAAGGAATTTTACACATCTGCAGTGTCCCTTTTGGTAAATGTATTGCTTAACTTGTGGTCAAGATGTTTAACAGACGGTGAGATCCCAACATAAGAACTGAAAACTACTGCAGTAAGATGGTGACTAAAATAACTTGATGATTCACTCATTAAAATGTAATTTAGAAAACAGTGCATTTGAAGATGTACTATAGCTACTACATAAAGTGACAGCCAGTGTATCAGAGATGTGTAAAACTAAACTTCCAATTCAAACACATGGACAAGAAAACAATACAAGCAGCAATAAGACAGCAAATACTGTGCAGGCAGTGCATTGTAGGGAGACGAGTTGGCAGGTGTGGGTGGGAGGGAAAAGGAAGAGGCGGAGAATATTCAGATGTCTAGGTTTTCACACCATTAATTTAGCCGTGCCGAGCCCCACCGCACCACTCTCTCACTCTTTGGCGCTACTGTCGGAAACATGCTAATTAGGGAAGCCAACTGACGTGAGCGAGGTTTAAAGGGTAATTAGCATAAAATCCTACATGCTGTATTTTTACTTTCTCTAATCAACACCCTCACACGTACACATTTTTCTGATGTGAGGAAAAAAAAAATCACACTTTGACGCAATTAAAACGAGAATCAGCATCAAGGGACATGGGGGAGGGGAAGACGTTATGTTCTGTGTTTAGTTGTGTATGCTTTTTTTCTCTTTCATCAAAACGAATATTGCAGTTGTTATAGGAGTCAGGATTTAGCTCTTTTTCTAAGACATTGTTGAAGGCGAAGTTAGTGATTGCTTGATTAAATTAAATTGGATGGAAAGAACGAGATATGTGCTGTGTACTTTCTACCAGTATTATTATTATCATTACAAGCTAAAAGTGAATCTATCTGCCTGCCTTTGTTGCATCTTTGTAGAACTCTGGAAGGAAAATTCATTGAGTTAAAAGATTATTTTAAAAAATGTACTGTAATGTGCCTAAAATCCTGCTTACGTTTTGCTTGTGGATAACTTGTTCATTAAAAATGTAAGAAAATGGGACAATTGGCTAACCTTTCTTGGGCTCGTCCAAAAGCCTGAAGCCTGAAGCCTACAGGGGATATGTGGGGCTCAGCTTCCGAGGCCTGGACCAGGCCACTGCCTAAATAAAATAAGAGAGGAGAAGAGTGAAAATAAAGTGTTCCCACTTCACAATCCAACAATACTTTTGAATCTGTGAGAACTAGGACAATCTTGTTCTCATAACAACTTTTTTGAGCCATTAAAACACAGCTTTTCAAAGTATTAAGTTGCATGTAAATATTTTGAATGTACTGACAGTATATTGCATTTAGATGGCCCTTGCAAATTATAAAACTACTATAATGAAGAAAAAATACATCAAGCTTATTTACCTGACATGTGACAGTCAATCATGCTACTTTATGTTGGGCCTAAAGCCTTAAGAAGTGATGAAGATGAGAAGAGAATCAGTGCACTGCTGTAAGGTCTTTTATTCTTGTTTCATCAATATTCCTGTTCTCTTCTTCTGTCATATCGTCTCTTCATGTAAAGGCCCTTCAGTACGACCATCAGCTCATGTGGCCTCCATACCAAAGCAATTCTATTTTATTCAGTTATGAATTATAAAATATTGAATGCATATTGAACAGTTTCTTCCTTTATATATAAAACATGTCAAATTTACCACTGTTAAAAAACTTAAAACTTCTTTGAACTAGTAACTTTTTAAAACTCTTGAGAACTTGTAAACATTATATGATTTAATACTAAATGTGTTGCTAATGCATGAGAACACAATGTACATGGGAGGTAGGGCTGACGCTGAAACAATTATCACTTTCCTATTTTCGGTATTGGAGGTGTGAGACCCGCCCAGTACATTCTCTCAGTGATGTCATTGTTACCAAGGCAACTCACTGCCGAAGCTTTGCCAAACTCGATGGGAGAGTAAAGAGGCTGCTCGCTGCCATCAGCCCCATACATGTCCTGCAGGAAATAGTATCACCCATTCCTCAGGATGCTTTCTGCCCTCAGCAATTTCTGTATGAAATAAATGACATTAATGTGAATTAAGATTTTATACAGTCCCAGTTTTTTCATCTTCAGACACAGAATATGCTGGAGAAGCTCTTCACACCCCCTCTAAACACAGGCTATAGAGTATTTATGACCATCTGTATCTAAATCATGTCACGATGTCACACTCAGAATCATATCTACTTATCTATATTATCATTTGGATGGTTGAAGGTATGTCCCCTTTTACCAACACCAGTCCAGAAAACTCACCTCTTTTACACAGAAGGGCATCAGTCTGGTCACCACTCCCTTGTTGTTGCCTCAAGCCATGCACAAACATGGCACTGCAATCAGGTCTGTTTGTAGTGATGCACGTGGAACAAAGAAACTCACTGATCACCATCATTTTGAACAAAATCAAATTTCTCTTACCTCAGATATGACATATGCTTTTGCAGTTTAGCTCACAAAGCAAATTGCAGTAGTTTTTATGTGTGCTATTTAATGTAAGATGATCTTGCAAGACGAGGCACATTAGGCACCTGTGCTTTGCTCGAGCACAATATGTATGCACAGTATGTATGCTATATGACTGCTCTTTATGTAACCATCATGACTGCCTATATGTCTATAAGAAGTCTATGAATAGCAGCAGGTAAATAGGCAGTAATGCCTTTTAGCTTGTTAGCAGGATGAGACTAGACAGACTGTGATGGACATATGGAGCCAAGCTGGCATCAAGCTCCCATAGCCAGTCCAGTCCCCTCAGACGTATCCATGCAAACTCCACACTACACACATATCAATGGTGCCTTCAAATCTGTCTGTCCAGAGCAGACTTCACTTCCTGCTGTCTCCAACCTGCTTCACACAATCACT
This sequence comes from Scartelaos histophorus, assembly GCA_000787155.1. Taxonomy (NCBI): domain Eukaryota; kingdom Metazoa; phylum Chordata; class Actinopteri; order Gobiiformes; family Gobiidae; genus Scartelaos; species Scartelaos histophorus. Next base: position 1,754 of record KN512838.1, on the reverse strand, counting down.
GTGGGAATTATGGAATATCACTCAGTACTCTTCATCCAACTTGGCTTAAGGCAGGCATCCAGAATTAAAAATGGACCATCCACAAAGAAGGGCCATGTGACAATGGGTGAGCAATGACAATGGACGGGCAGTGGCACAGGTTTTGAGTAAATGACAAGATTGACGAGGAAATTTGGTCCAGTGTATTTCACCAATTCGCCAAGTAATTCTTCTAATTTAAAAACAACACAATTTTTTTTAAATCTTGTTTTTGATTTTAATTTACAAAATGTGCATCACTCCCACCTGTTTTTTTTTAGGAGTCATTCTGCCTTTGCTGACCAACAGTGAAAAATTACCTATGTCCATATTATATATACATATTTTTGCATAGAATGTAATCGCCAAATTAGATACGTATCTGATAATATTGATGTTTCATGTCTACGCTTTGTAATAAAATGAACTAATAGCTAAGATGCCATTGTAGCTTTCTCTCTTTTTTTGTAACTTTGGAAAAAAAGGGGTGTCCAAGAGATTAATTCCCACAAAAAATGTAAAGATTCTATATGATAACAGCGTTGCATGGTACTTTGGTATAAAACTGGCAATGAGCTTTTATTATATATTATATATGCTACGGCTACCACCTCATGCCTCACAGCAAGAAGATTCTGGGTTCGATCCCTCCCATGTCTGGGTGGGTTTCCTCTGGTTCCCCCATCAACCTAAAACACATGCACCATAGGTCATTGACTCCAAGAAGAACAGCTGTGTGGAAGCACAGCTAATGGAGGTCAAATAAATACCATAAATATAATACAACGCACACACTCACACACAAAGTCATTGATTTCACATTAAGTGTAGCACTGCAACCATCACGTTTTTCATCTTGTAAATGTTTAGACGCATGTTGTGTAGGGGTAGGCCTGTTACCTCCCTTCAACTGGGGACAGATAAATCCAGGCACAATTAGTTGCAGTGTCACGGCAGGCTGGTGGCTTGATGGTCCAAGCTGCCCACAGCCCAGTTGTAAATCAGATGGTGTGTAATAGGCTATAGGGTGGTCTCCTGAGAAGACTGCACTTTATTTGATCTTGTCCAGGTTTCATTGTTGTGTGTGTAACATGGCATATAACATAGGGAAGTTATGGCTTTCTACATTAGGGCAGTCTTTTGGCTACAACGTGGTGCAATAGAGGCTTTAAGGGCAGCTGGTAATTTGTGTTAATACTTGCAGTCCAAGCCCTGGGAGACTTTGAACAAGGAATTTTATGCTTTCGAAATGAGGGAAAGGTCACTACCCGCTTTATTCCATCGACCAGACGGAATCAATGCTGGCTAATGTTCACCTCGTAACTTTGTTGTTTCGCCTAGTTAGAAAATCAAAACCATATTTATGATGGTCATTTCGTTCCCCCATCTCGCCAGCTGCTGGAGTACACATCTTTATTCATGTTCCCTGTCAATTCAATTCCCAGCTTTGTCCCTTTGAAGCCATTTCAAAGCCCTGTCCCCTAAAATATTTAAGCGAAGACTAAACCACAGAGCAACAATTTGGTTCAAGTCGGGGAGTATTATCTTCAGAAGGCAGAATGTTGAGCTGGCTCTCAAAGTGATGCTGACTGTAGCCAAGAGACACGCAAGTGATACAGGAGCGCAGTACTGTAATGATGACACGGGCACAAACACATCTGAGAAACAGGATCTTTATACTTTGAAATAAATATACAAAAGCATTATGAAATAGGTCTGTATAATCATTTGGGGAT
>JACN01140748.1:0-11861 GCA_000787155.1 Scartelaos histophorus | reverse complement strand
AACTGGACTCACAGAGCGGGTTTGTGAATTTGCAAATTTCTATGGAGAATGTGGATGAGAATTTGCACTTTAATTTGATCACTTTACAAGAGGTGAGGGAATGAAGTCGTCTCATTATTTTTGTTATTTCCTGAGTTTCTATGTTGCGTCTCTGTGTCCGTCGCTCTTTTGCCCCTGATGTTTTATCGTCTGTTATCGTAGTTTGCTGATGTTTGATGGTTCTGATCTGACACTGACTCCACACATGAGGAGCAAGCGGCTTCAAAAATCGCACAAGAAGACAAAAAAAGTTGGGTCACGTCTCCTTGAACTCATCGAGAAGAAATCACAGCAAAAATCTGGCAAATTCTAAATTAAAATTAAAAAATCTGAGCTAAACAGTTGCCTAATTTTTTAGTGTATAGCGACCTTAGTGGCTAGTGCATTAGCCATGTCCATTTATATACAGTCGGTGACAACAACACACACACACACACACACACACCAGCGCACACAGAACATTATCATCACATTCCTGTTCAGACTCACTCCGGATCTTCTTCTGCCACCTCATCTCGTTGTACAGGTTGTCGAACTGCTGGAAGAAGTCGTTGACCTTGCTGCCCTGGTCGTCCCTCTCGGTGGTGGTGAAGACTCGGACCTTAGACTCTTCGGTCAGATACTCACAGATGTTTGGCACCGGGAAGACGATCTGCTCCATGGTCCGGTCATGGCGCACGATCTGGACAGAACCGAAAAAGTGGGTTTGATTTAGATTAGTTTTATTCTATTTTATTACCGTATTTTTTGGACTATAAGGCGCATCTAAAATCATGACATTTTCTCAAAAATCCAGTGGCCTCTTAATCCAGTGGCCTTATGTGTGAACTTTGGTTGTGTTTACCTTATGTGTGACCTTTGGTTGTGTTTAACCTCCAACCGATTTGATGTTGTCCACATTAGTCTAATAACGTATTAGTGGGCGAGTCAGGAGGAGTAATATGTTGGCCACATATAGGGCGACTGTGCAACATACCGGTAGTTCTGCCGTGTGCTGTACAAGGACCCAAAATGCCACCATTACCATGCAGATTTCAGGTTTTGTATTTTTTTGTTAAAACTGAACAATGTTGAGAGGGATCCGGGCATGTTTGATGCCCAAATCACCAACTGTTAAACTTGTATTTTTGTGTTAGCTACAACTGAGAGTTATTGTAAATGACCTGAATAAAGTTCGATTTATCCGACACACGTTTTGTTTCTCTTATTGCGCCTTATAATCCGATGCTCCTTATGTGTGGACAATGACACAACTGACATATTATTTGATACTGCGCCTTATAATCCGGTGACCTTTATAGCCCGAAAAATACGGTATATTAAAAGTTATTTTAGTGAGTTTGATTTTATTTTTGTATTTATTTTTATTTTGTTCATTTTTTTTTACTTAATATGAACCATATATTATGTTTTCTTAATTCATGTGATGGTCCATGATATTATTGACAGATTTTTGACAATACAATACGACGATATTCTGTTTTTCGTTACATCCCTAATATATATGGAATCTGAAAATACTGTATCACTGCATGACATCACAAGGTGGAGTGTTTTATTGTCAGTTTAAGAGAAGCTGTTAAATGTTAAATAAAGTCAGTCAAAACAGTGAAGTGAACCACAAAATGTATTTATTCTCGCGTACGTTAAAACCTCGTCTTGTTTTTGACGAGGAAACATCGTTAGAACATCTCAGATTCTGATTTAATCTTGTGGGAATCTGACCTACAAATAACCGTAATTAATGATAATAATGATGATAATAATAATAATAATGAATGATAATGATAAAGTCACAGTGTTTTCACTTTTTAACGCTGCCTCTTTTCTAGTTTTGAAGTGAACAGTTCCTTTTTTTTACCTTTAGTTCAGTAGAATTCAGGGCTGAAATGATCCAAATGATTCTAGTGAAGGTGTGTGGAGTTTAAAAACACAGTGGAGCACTTCCTGTATGACATTGATGACATCACAAGGTGGAACCGAGTGTTTAAGAGTCAGTTTGACAGAAGAACTGAGCCTAATTGTGCAGGTTTGTGTGTTAAACGTGTGCGAATGAAATAAAATGCAACTCCAGGTGGGTTTGTGAGGAGAAAACGCTAAAGTGTGCGTCAGATTGTGCGGTCGTCGTGCCGTCGTACCTCGATCTGCGCCGTGTGGTTGGCGTAGTAGTGCAGGGCGTCGTCTTTCTCGCTGTCCACGTCGGCGGTGGGACCAGGCCCCGCCCCCGGCCTCAGGCTCTGCTGCAGGAGCTTGTTGTGTCTCGCCAACTGCACACGGACACGGGGGAATGTTCAGATTTACACTTCACTCGTAAAGTTCAGAGACTAAACAGGAGCGGGTTCAGAGCGCTTCTTTTACAAAACACAAACAAAATGAGACAGAAAATGGAGCAATCATTTGACTCCACGCTGGGCCCGAAATCTACTGCAGGATTTGAAATGACATCACAACATCACGTCTGACATGTTTGGAGAAAGAGGGAAAGATCAAGTACGGGAAGTTTTCACATATTTTGTTCTTTTGCTGTGTGGTAGAAGTGTAACGATATCGAAGTCATGCGATACGATATAATCACAGGACGATATTTATTGCGATATTGTGGGAAAAACTCATGATATTCCGATATTTTACATAAAAACAGAGCGACTCTAAAATACTTTGGTCATTTGGTGCATTTATTGTCACATTTAGATCAAAAAAGTGCAAAATTCAAGTCACAACTAAACATTCGGGATGTATCGATATCCAAATCTCTCACTACAATATTTTCTCCATCTGCATCTCAGGGTACGATATTTATTCTGATATTTTGTGGAGGTTTTACAAAATTGTGCTACTTTTTCCTTTAAAAACACCATGATAAGACTTTGGTGCTGTTCTAATACAAAAATACGATTTAAAAGTGTTTATTAACAGTTATTTCTTCACGTCGTCTGACCTGAAACAGCAAAGGATCATGGTCTATGTAGTTCCTCTGTGTTTTTTTTTTCATTTTTTTAGCTCTTACTGCAGCACAACAATGAATTTAAGCAAAGAGACTTGGGATTTGAATATTGTGATGGACACGATATCATTGAGAGACTTTTGACAATACGATATTTCAGGTTTTTGTTACATCCAAACTATATGGTGTAAAGAAAAATAACATTAGCACCTCCTTCATTTACCATCGTATTCATATAGTTTAATTTAGTTAAAATCACAGAGACGTTAAAATCATAAAAAACTGAGACGTTCCACAGCACCTAAACAGCTAGTTTCCGACTGCAGTCCCTGATATAACTTGGTCGTCATCACTAACTGAAGTGTGATGGAAATTTATGCTGTAAAAATATTTCTCTCTTTTGTGTAAATTAATGTGATTTCTACCAGAGCATCGTTAACCTGTCCTCGAATGCTAGTCACGTTGAATATTTGTTTCCATTTCTGCTGTACCAAGAACAAACCTTTGTCTATTTTCCAAAAACGCATCAGGCTTTGCAAATTCATTATCATTTATGATCAAGAAGATTTTTTTTTTTCCCCATCAGGGTCTTTATTGATACATGACACACATAAAGTCATCTGATTACATGGAAAGTGAAAGTTAAAGCCATACTTTGGAACATTCTCCATGTACGTTTTATGCCAGAGGTTGGGATCATAACTAAAGGAACAGCCAACCAGGCCAAGTAAGAGTCAGGTTTGTGGAGATGCGAGCTCACTCACAGTTTTTCTTCACTTTGTATTATGTTTATCAGTATTTTTAGTTTGTACCTGATGAGCGAGGATGTAGATGTTGTGTCCCACGTCTCTGGATCTGATCTTGTCTCCGACGCTGTCCTCCTCCTCCTCACTCTCCAGACCCTGAGTGTACGCCTCCTTCATCACATCCACCTGCAAACACACACACAAACTCAAAAAACGCACAAAAAACTCACAAAAATGCACACACAAAACTCACAAAACATGCACAGAAACGCACAAAATTCACAAAAAATGTACCAAAAACTAGCAAAATGCACAAAAATCTAATAGAAACTCACTCACAAAAACTCACAGAAATACACAAAAACTCACAAAAATGCAGAAAAAGCTCACAAAATGCCTAACAAAATTTTTAAAAAAAACTACCGTATTTTTTCGGGCTATAAAGTGCCCCAGATTATAAGGCGCAGTATCAAATAATATGTCAGTTGCTGTCATTGTCCACACATAAGGCGCATCGGATTATAAGGCTCAATAAGCGCAAAAATACAAGTTTAACAGGGTGATTTGGGGGCATCAAACATGCCCGGATCCCTCTCAACATTGTTCAGTTTTAACACAAAAATACAAAACCTGAAATCTGCATGGTAATGGTGGCATTTTGGGTCCTTGTACAGCACACGGCAGAACTACCGGTATGTTGCACAGTCGCCCTATATGTGGCCAACATATTACTCCTCCTGACTCGCCCACTAATACGTTATTAGACTAATGTGGACAACATCAAATCGGTTGGAGGTTAAACACAACCAAAGGTCACACATAAGGCCACTGGATTATAAGGCCACTGTTGATTTTTGAGAAAATGTCATGATTTTAGATGCGCCTTATAGTCCAAAAAATATGGTAATAGAAACTCACTCACAGAAACACAAAAGCTCACAATTACACAGAAAAAACTCACAAAATGCACGACGATTCACAGAAATGCACAAAAACTCCCAGAAACACATAAAAACTCAAAATGCACAAAATTCACAAAAAAATAATTAGAAACTCACAAAAAACTCCCAGAAACACACAAAAACTCCCAGAAACACACAAAAACCTCACAGAAACACGCAAAAACTCACAAAAATGCAGAAAAAACTCACCAAATGCACAAAAATTCACAGAAATGCATAAAAGCTCACAAAAAACTCACAGAAACATACAAAAATTCACAGAAATGCACAAAAACTCACAAAAAACTCACAGAAATGCACAAAAAATAATTATGGGCCTGTGCTGGAGATTTAAAGCCCAAAGTCCAAATATGGGACCTGTTTATCCACCAGGTGACAGATGTCGGTCTAAGTATTTCTCGTTCTGTCACATTTAGTCGTATTTAGTCATGTTTAGTTGTATTTAGTGGTGTTTAGTGGTGTTTAGTGGTGTTGGTTGTGTTTGTTACCAGCTCGGTGGGTCTCATCTTGTACAGGATCTTCTCGGCGTTCTCACTGTCATGGCGGCTCTCCATGATGGCCAGCAGGAGTTTGGAGGCATTGTTCTAAAGAAAAGGCAAAAACCGTTCATTTATTTACACGTTTTAAAACTCGGAAATGAGACACAGAAATGGGAAAATATTACAATTGTTTTAAAAATGTGCAAACTGTCATGATTTTAACCAATTTTAAATGTAAAACGTCGCTAAACTGGACCACATTTTTTGTAAAATCTCTTCAGTTGTGGGTCCGTCACCTCCATGTTTCTATGGATACGTCATCGCTTTGCCTGGAATGTTCCACTGTGTGACATTAAACAGCTCTACTTTACGTTTATTCAATTACAGCTGGTTTTATAGCTCAAAAATACCAAGAAATGTACCGATTTTTAGATATGTAATTCCAGGTTTGATATATTTAAGATTTAGCTAAAAAATATAAGGCAATATTTTATTTTTTTTGCCTTATTTTCAGTCAGGTCTAGTTCCGAAATCTAAGATTCAAAATCCCCTCTGTATATTTTTAGAATCCAATATGTCAGCAAAAAGAAGAAACTGAAGCTCGTCTCTCTCCATGTTTCTGTTCACATTTCTGAGAGTAAACTACAGCAGAAGTTTCAAATTGATATTTCTAAATTTCAGATTGTTCCTGCAGCGTCTCACACTCGTCACCTCTCAGAGTTTAGGCACAAAACTCAACAGATAAAAAGTTAAATACAAACTGAGTACAGCTCCTGCACTGAAAAAAATATGAACTGAACCCACCTTGAGCTCCAGCACCAGGTCCAGACGGTTCTTTCCCAGAGGGTTTATGGGGTTTACGATCAGAGCGATGATGATGTCGATGCCGTTGGACTCGTGTCTGGCGATGCACGACTGCAGAAGAAGAAGAAGAACAAGAAGAACAAGAAGAAGTAGTAGTAGTAGTAGAAGAAGAAGATGGAGAAGAAGAACCAGAAGAATAAGGAGATGGAGAAGAAGAACAAGAAGAAGTAGTAGAAGAAGAAGACAAAGAAGAAGAACAAGAAAAAGAACAAGAAGTGGTAGAAGTAGAAGAAGAACAAGAACAAGAAGAAGTAGAAGTAAAAGTAAGAGTAGAAGTAGTAGAAGTAGGAGTAGAAGAAGAAGTAGAAGTAAAAGAAGAAGTAGTAGAAGAAGAAGTAGTAGTAGAAGACGTAGTAGTAGAAGAAGTAGAAGAAGAAGTAACAGTAGAAGTAGAAGAAGTAGAAGAAGTAGTAGTAGTAGAAGAAGTAGAAGAAGAAGTAAGAGTAGAAGTAGAAGAAGAAGTAGTAGAAGAAGAAGTAGAAGAAGAAGAAGTAGTAGTAGTAGTATAAGAAGTAGAAGTAGAAGTAGTAGAAGAAGTAGTAGAAAACTGTCAAATATTTAGATTTCTGTTGTGAACAGAACATTGTGAAGTGACGTGAGCAGGTTCTGTTCACCTGACGTCACAATGTTCACAAACTTTATAATAAGTCTTGATAAAGCACGAACAAACTGAATTCATGCTCAACAAATTCAGAAAAGAAAAATGATTCAGGTTTAGTGTCCGTGTAGCATTTGTTGTTTTGAATTTCAATTAAGAATGAAAAACAATGAAATGGGAAAACTCTGTTTTAGTGTCAAAAAAAATTTCAACCTCTATTTACAATAGTCAAGTCAATTTCAAATATCTAAATTAAAAAAAGGTGCAAAGACTGTTTTTTGATATAAAAATAAACTTTAAATTAAATATTGGAAATAGACTAAATACCAATGGTTTTACGTCATAACAAAAACATAACAAATCTATTTAAGTATTTATTTTGGGGAAAGTAAGCAATTTACATTATTTTTTCATATCATATCATCTATTATAGCCTTCAAATGACCTCTTGTATAAAGCTGTGATTTTACATTTTATTACTTATTTCCTATTTTATTTTGACTTGTACTTTCCTTATTTGACACCTGTCTCTTGCTAACTTATTAGTATTTATTACCATTTATTTTGTTTTATTTCATTTTATTTATTTTTTTCCTTTTTTACTCTCTGTAATTATATTTTATTTTAAATTAATTTAAATTTTTTGTGATGTCTGAGCTGTTGTGTCCAAAAAATTTCTCTTGTGGATCAATAAAGTTTGTCTATGTCAAATGGTGAATGGACTCTTAGTAAATCCTTAGTTAATGCCCTGACCTCTGACCTCTGACCCTCTGACCCCTTAATTAAGTAGGGAAATCTTTTTTTTTTTTTTTTTGAGCTTGCCATCAGCTGAAAAAAACTTTAGAACATAAGATAGTAGAAGTTTGTGGAGCAAATTACCAACAAAAATACTGATAATATTCAACATGTATGTTTAAAAACAGCACAGTGCCCCCTGTAGGCCTCTGTCTGAACTGGAGGTAAGCGAAATGGTTCAGCATTAGAACTTTGCTTTTGGATTTTCCTTTTGAAAATACTAACAAATCGACGAGGAAAAACGATTAGACACGATCCCATTCCAGACACTGAAGGCTCCGATTATCCAACAAGTCACAATATTAAAAACATGTTTCGTTTAACAGAATTACAATGACTTTAAGTGGATCATTTACCAGGGATAATCGTTTTGTTGCATTAGTTAAAGTGACTGGAGCAGAGGAGCAGATAATCCTCTTAAATATGACAGGAATAATGACACAGAAGTCGTGTCAGCACCGAGAGAAAATAAAACACATTTCCCATCACGAGGTTAAAACATTTACAAAACCAAAGTGTAGAATCTGGATCGGCTCTGCACTACAAAAAGCTTGGCCAAAATGTAAGATCTAAACACTTAAATCTCTCAAAAAATTACTTAAAATTACCTCTAGACTAGAATAAATCAGCCTCAGAATTAATAAGTAGAGTAATAACAAATAACCTGATATAAATTTTAAAATCTTGGCCAGTTTGGAGCAAAATTCAGAGTTAAAAATGAAGAAATTTTACTTTTTTTTGCATTAAACTTGAAGAAATAAAAGTACGTACTGTTTATCTTTAGAGAATTCCTGTACATTTTCTTAGACTTAGACAAAATGTATTGATCCGCAAGGGAAATTTCTGGGCACAGTAGCTCACTTTTCAGAATATATTAAATAACAGACAGTAAAAATATAAATCGCCATAATAAATTCTAAAATAAGTCACAAAAAAGAGAAAGAAACAGGTGTCAAATAAAATAAAGCATAACCATAAAAATAATAAGACATCCTCAACACAAACAGACCTGAAGTTGTGTTTTTTTTGTTTCATTCACATATTTAACACACAAACCTGCACATTTAGGCTGAGTTCTTCCCTCAAACTGAAAACACTCTGTTCCACCTTGTGATGTCATCATGTGGCGATACAGGAAGTGCTCCACAGCGTTTTTAAACTCCACACACATTCACTAGAATCATGTGGATCATTTGAGCTCTAGAAGTGTCAATTTCTACAGAACTAAAGTTAAAAGGAGCCGTTTGCTTGAAAAGTGCCACTTCATGACATCACAAGGTGGAGCAGAGTATTTTGAGCTTGTAGACAGACGAATAATAAAGAGTCAAACGTGTGAATGAAACAAAACATGACTCCAGGTCTGTTTTTGAGGAGGAAACATCAGAAAACGACTTAAACCTCACAAGAATCAGTTTTGCATCCGAGTTGAACAAATGTATGAGAGCAGCTGTCATGAAAACATAAATAACAATGAAAAGAACATATGAAATGGTGAATTTGAATCAAGAAAATGACCAAGTGGAATAAAAATAGTCCTGGTTGACAAATAATAACCAAAAATGTGAATATTTTTTGCATTTTTCATTGTTTTTATGGAGTTTTGCAAAGTCTCTTGTGTTACTGAGTCCAAATAGTTTCAGCTGTTCCAGAGACTTGGTTTGGATCAGACTTTGGGTCATTTTTGGAAACATTAAAATGTAAAAATAGCAACAATAGTTCTATTTTAGCATTAAAGATCTGGTTTTGATAAATAGATCTACATAAAGTGGAGGATGACCCATAATAGAAACTGTTCAATTACGGCAGCAGTGAGACACTTTACACTGGATGATGCTCTTATACATTTGTTCAGCTCTGCAGGACTTTTAAACTATTGAAAATTGTGATTGTGGTAAAATGACCCATCTATTTGCGACAGCGCCCCCTGCAGTCTGACCTGGTTCTCGTGGCAGGGCCCTTGGCAGTACTCCGTGATGGTCTCCAGGGTCTGTCGGACCAGGTCCACGTTGCTCTCGTTGATGTAAAGTCCCAGCAGCCCCAGGCCTCCTGTGGTGCTGCCGCAGATACAGTCGAGGAACTGCAGCGTCTCACACACCAGGTTATAGTTGGTCTTATTGTTCTGGTTTCTCAGGAAGTTCTGGAAAAAGACGGATTTTAAAGGTAAATTATCACTTTAGCCGTGTTGGGTTTATATAATACATCAAACTTGTACAAAGCTTTTGAAGATGCTCAAAGACGCTTTACATGAGGAGACAAACAAAAGCAAACAAAAGAAATGAGAAAGTGAATAAAAAAGGTGGTTTAAAGAGATTTTCAGGGCTTCTTTTTTAAAAATACAGAGCGTGGATGAGTCTCTGAGGTGTTTCTGCTTATTTTGAACTCCTTTTGCTCTTTGTTATTATAATATATTGTGACTTCTGTGTCCAAATAATTTCTCTTGTGAATAAATTAAGTTTGTCTAAATCTAAAGGACGCTACACACAGCAGGATTTTTCAAAAAATTTTACAGACACGAGGAGAAACTGATGAGACTTTAAATCTCCGATATAAAGTTGTGAGTTCGATGGCGTCGGCTGTTTCCTGTCGACGGTAAAACCACTCGCTCTGAGACTCTGAAGTGTCCAAAAATCACAGCTCTGCACTTCTAGTTTAGATACAAGTCAAAACTGTGGGATTATTATGTGTGAAATGAGGTGAATACTTCAGATATAGGATTTTTAAAGTGTAAAAGAGGAGATAACGTCCACAGGAAGTAGAGTCACTGTCGCTAATCTGCAGCTTCACCCTGTGGTTAAACAGACACACGTGAGGAACTATCTCCACTTTTTACTTTTCAACGACTCAAACTGGATTGACAGAGTGGGTTTGTGGACTGGAGTCATTATTTGTGGAGGACAATTTCTAAGGATAATGTGGGTTAAATCCTGCAGTTTAACAGCTTTAAAACTTTACAACTAAAACCGGGAAACTCAAAAAATCCGATCATAACTGAGATACTGATGTGCATGTAAAGACTGAGCGGTTTGGTGATTTCCAGAGCCAAGCTGGGACTGTGAGGCCACAACTCCAACGTTTGTGCCGTCAGATGGAGCCTCATCTCCTACAACCTACGTTCGGCTTGTCAAACGTGTCCGTCCTTCGTTTTTACCGTAGCCTTGTTAATGTTTGGTTACGATCTGACAGAACAGCTCAGAATCACAGACGCCACACACGAAGAGCACAGCGGCTTCAAAATCACACATGACGACACAAAATCGGGTCACGAGAAGCAAAATGTGATGCAAAACAGCTGGAGTTTGGCACCTGCAGCTCTGAGTTGTGGTTCTCGCAGAGGAGCTGGAGGTAGCGGAGGATGGGGTTCATGATGGAGATGGAGGGGCTCATCTGGGTCTCCTCCAGGACCTCCTCTGAGCCCAGGACCTCGCTGTTCTGACCCAGGCCCTCCAGGTCAGGCTCCAGCTCTTTCCTGTAGGCGCAGAAAGCCTTGGAGGTGGCCGAGGACGCCTCCTTCAGCTGCCCACGCATGTCGTCCCTCATGTGGAGGTTGGAGTCTTTACCTACAGTGGGGAAGATCAGAGGTAATGCCGGTGTCGCTAAAGGAAGATTATTTGGCTATTCTCTGTGTTCTACTGTTGTGGAGTTGTGTTTCGTTTCATTCACACATTTTTTAAACCACAAACCTGCACATTCAGGCCGAGTTCTTCTCTCAAACAGAAAATACTCTGTTTTGTGATGTCATGTGGTGATACATGAAGAGCATCTCTGTGTTTAAAACTCCACACACATTTGGATCATTTTCAGCCCTGGAATTGTCAATCTCTACGGAACTAAAAGGTAAAAAAAAAAAGACCGCTTCATGACATCACAAGGTGGAGCAAGGATCTAACGAGGTGACAGAAAATGACACCGAATACACATTTTTGTGAAGATTTGAGATTTTAAAGGCTGTGGTCTTGAACTTTTGATTACTATTTCAGTTTAATGGTCGTTTCCAATAATTTTTCTTACTCAAATGTTTTCTCGTCTCACTCCCATTTCTTCTTTTTGCATTTTGAAGAATGACTTAGAACCTTCTTAAGATCCAACAGTGCAAAATGTGAATTCTTGCGATTTTTCAACTGGTCTTAAAATTTTGATCGGGAATGTATAGAGAACTATAAACTAATATACAATATACAACGACATATTGTGCGTCGAACTTGTTAAATCTGTAGTGTCGACCTCCACAGTGAAACACATGTGATTTATGCAGCATTCTAGACCCATATATATCGGTTTACAGACATATGAAGCAAATATTCATAACAATACCTGAAACATCTTTTAGCATGTTAGATTAAAATAGTCCATGATTATTTTCTTGTCAATTAGTCTTAATTATTCAAATGAATCACTGCAATCCTAGTAACAATGATAACTGTGGATTTTCAACAA